>JAOTRQ010000003.1:3467085-3477172 GCA_028565875.1 Hoplisoma paleatum | reverse complement strand
GACTACTAGTCGATTAGTTGAAGTAAATGACGACCACTGGTCGACCAACAAAATCCTTGGTTGTGGACAGCCCTAGTTATTAATGAGTAATAATAGGTTAGTAATTAAACAATATAATAGATACATTACATGTTTATGCCAACCCACAAAACTAGAAATCTCATAAGTTTTATAGCTGGCTATAGCTGGGTGACTTGCACTTGACTTGCATTATTCTTGCACTTATTATTGCACTTTGTCTAGTATTTACTGGTAAATCTGACCTTGATCTGGTAAATAATTATTACTTAGGTAAAAAAATGGTAAAATAATGACAATAACTAAAAAGCAGACACTTAAAGATTTTCCCAAATGAAGCAACACTAATGACTGAAGAAACTGTCAGTCACTCACGTCTCTTGTAGGTTGCCATGATAATGTAAAACAACCACAGCTCATCTGAGTCTGAATTCTCGTTGTTGCTGATTTGAAGTAGTTACCACACTCATTAACTATGAAACAGCAAATGATGTCCCACCAGGAATGAATGGAAGAAGGATAGTCATTTTATCTAAATTAAGTACTGTAATAGCAGGGAGTTGTGTTTGTGTTTTCTTGCCATTTGATCAGCCATTTCTCATTATTTATCACAACGAAAAGGTTTAAAAGACATAAAACTGGATAGCAGGGAACAGGACTTGCTCTTACTTGACTCTCTGGCTGACTGATTTTGTCCTGGGAGTTTCGAGACCCCTGCGTCTCCTGTAGCTCTTTCTCCAACTGCTCTAGCCGAGCTGCACGGATCTGCGTTAGATTGTACCATTGATATGATTATTCAAATATTCCTTTCATTTACGCCAAAATAAAATAAATACAAATAAAGTCAATTGCATTGCATTGCAATTGAGTACGCAGTAACGTGCATGAATCCAGACGTGTCACAGAACAAATTTAATTACTATAAAAGATATACATAAAGTCATGAAGTGCCTTTTATTCTCCTTAATATACATCAACCATATAGGTCAGGGTCCTTGGATGGTCATAACATAATAATAAACCATTTTTATCATTAAAATCGGATTTTCATTTGTATCCTGCAGCACTGCAACATCCCTGATCCACGAAAACATGTTATATTTTATAAAACAAAAGTATCCAAAATGTATTATTTGCAGTCAACATCTCTTTTTTTGTTTTAACTGACCAAAAACAGATTTTGGTGAAATGCTTTGTATAGCAAGTGGTGTCTAAAAGCAGTTTTGGAGACTCATACAACATTTTCTTGAAATTACATGATTATTGACTTTGCCAATAACTCATTGTTATTGCCTACATTTTACAATCACACCAAATATATCTAACATGTAATGAACCAGATGCTGCTGTATGTTTTTACCTGTGTTCTTTGAATCATTTCATCACTGGTGCCAAAACGTTCCTCCATCACTGAGCGTAGTTGCTGGACATCAAATTCTAACTGCTGCCGAATAAGGTCCATTTGTATTGAGAACTAAGTAAGAAACACAGACCCGACTTTTAATCCGATATTTTTATATCAGTTTCTGTAATGGTATGAGCATTTTTTTAAAAATAGGAAACTATTACTGTATCAATCCGGGGCAGCTCTGCCAGCCTTTGTGAAAGTCCCTGAAGCTGGGAATAATACCAATTCTGCTCTTTCTCTTCTCTCTCTATTTCATTCAGCAACATGGTCCTACGAAGAAAACAATACAGCATTTATGTGTGTGGTTGTGGCATTTGAAATAGTAATTCAATACATTTGCTTGTTCTACTAATAGCTCTTTAATAAATATTACCGTAATTAATACCAGGTGAATATTTATCTTAGTACGATGGATAAACAATTTGATTTATACTACACTGAATAACAAATGCATCAGCTTACACCATCACTAAGCAAGTATAGTTACCGTTTTCAGTATTTTACCCCGTGTGCTTGATACAAATAGACATTAGGTCCTGAAATCTTTTACCTCTCCTTGAGAAGTTCATCAAGCTGTGCAGAGATGCGGCCATCTCCTGTCATCACTTGGTGAAGGCGTGATGGGTGCACAGCTGTACCCTCTCCAGATGCTGAGGAGCACGGGTGTGAGGACGAGCAGACGGAGCTCATCGATCTGCTGATGTTGCATGGTGGGAGATGCATTCTTTCTTCGCTGTCACCGCTTTGGATTGCCATGGTCTCGGGGAATGCTCGCATGTTGTGAGGTTGGTACTTAAGCTCGTAATAGTTGGTCAAGTCCATGTGCAGCTCTAAAAAAATATTAAACCAAAGATATTGATCATAAATAATCAAATATTTTTCCTTTTTCTGCCATTGCTCTTTGATTTATTTTAAATGTTTATATGAGAATTTACTTGAACTGAAATGTCGTGATAATAGGGCTGTGATGGCTTAGTGGTTAAGGTAATGAGCTAGAAATCAGCAGGTCACTAGTTCACTAGTTGAGTGAACCCAACCACAGTTGGGCTTTTGGGAAAGGCCCTTAACCCTCAATCACTCAAAAATTGTGTAAACTTGGGTACAACAGTAAGTTGCTTTGAATAAAATGTGTCTCCTAAATTCTAAAATGATATAAACCAATGAATGTATTTAAGACTAACTGCAAAAATATAAAAAAATTTACCTAAGCTTTAAGTTTAACTAACTGCAATTATTTTATTATAATTAAAATACAAAATTATAATTTCTTTTACCCTTCATCTGGTCAACCGCATCAGCTTTTCCTGCAGAAGCGAGCGTGCAGCCCTCATTCTCCACTTTCCCTTGCAGCTGCTTCAGAACTTCCTAAAATGGCAAAATACGTCAATAATAAAACATTTAATTGTCAATATTCATAAAAAGAAAGCAGTTGTACAGAAAGTATTGAATCATTGACCAAAAACGAATGTTGATTGTGTTTTATGGCAATTAATAAGAACTGCTGCTGTTATATAAAACAGTAACAAACGACAAAATAATGTATAATGTGCTTTTATATAAAAATGTAACAAATTACAATACAATGTACACATATATAAAATATACAACACACATATACACAATATAATGTATGCTGTTAGTGGTTCAGTGACTTTGGGTCATCAGATGGTTTCCAGAATAGCAGAATGTTGTGTATGCTACTGTATGTAACTTGAAAATAAAACTGGTGATTAAAAAACACTAAGAGGAACTGATCTTACCTTCATGTCAGAGGTTTCATTCTCTAGCTTGGACAAATGGTGTGAATTGTCCTCCAGCTCGCGGCGCAGGTGAGAGTTCTCCTTGCGGAGATCCTCCACCTGCCGCACCAGCTGGTCATAGGAGGCCACCGAGTTGGACATCGTCACACACTCTGGTATCTAAAAAATGACACCAAGATGTATAACTGAATATGAAGTTTTCCACAGAATCAGTAATTGGGTTTAATTTGACTAAAATCTCCCATGCTTGTGGATCTAACAAACATACAATAGCAGAACAAGTTCTTTGTGATAATAACAACTAGGATTGTCCTTTTAATCTTTGGCCTGGAGAGGGAATTTCATAAAAATAGAAACAATTTGCTCTAAAATGTTTTTGAATTCATTGTTTCATTCGGGGGCAGCAGCTTCAAGACGTTATAGAATCTCGATCATGTTCTTACTTGAGCTGCACGTGTAAAGCCTTTATTTATTCAACATAAGGCTCAAGTTATAAGCTGAAACTATCGTTAAACATGTCTATAGCTCGGCTAAATTTAATTAAAAGTTGCATGTGGTTTCTTTGCCACATTTTAAAGCACTTTAAAAGCAAGTGGTATCAATATATACCTCTCCAAACCTGGATGGTTCTTGATTACACACGCCAGGCAAGGTTACTTACGGTGGGTGATAATAACATATCTCAAAGGCTTAGACTACTTTCTCACCTCTCTCACAGTCAACAAGAAAAATAAAATACAAAATGATAACCAGCATTCACAGGCTAATTAAAGTAATGTGAGAACTGAGCGTCTGGACAGGTCAGTCTAATTTCTAATTAATCATGTTATTCTGAATGTTCTTCAAACAAAAGGTACAATTAATCATGTCCTTGCATTGTGTTTGTCTTTTTATATATGCAGGTCCTGCCAAGTGCCTGCTGTGTCTAATAAATAAGTTTATACCTATGTATTACATATTTATCAACTATATTTAGGTGTTGTAGTAATCTATAAATACACACAAACACAATGCTGAAGGCTCAATGTCACTACTACAATAATTATATATCATTATGTACGATAATATAATGATTATCATTATTTAATTAATGACATTAATTAATGATATCATTGTTGTGAAAATATGAGTATGAATTTACTATGCAACCGACTAGAACATTCCTGCTCCCAAGCCAGGATTAATAAGAGCGCGAAGGGCATAGACACCATATGACAAAAAGCCATGCCATTTTATTTTATCCACATTTTTCTTTCTAATTTGTAGATGAGTAAAAAAATTGCTTTGTCTTTGTATTTGACTTTTTCTCTCTAAAATATGGCCCAGTTTATAAGGCATTAAATAACACCTGAAATATGTTATAGCCATTACACTGTCATCTCTGTTTTGCCCCATTAAATACTGTAGTAAAGCATTTGACACAGGGCAGAACAAATCATTTTAATTCTAAAAAAAACATTCCAACTATAAAGAAATGTTCTTGTGTATAATTCCCCATTCTGATACAGCCGTGCATGTTCGTGTTTGTTGCAGAAAATGAATCAAGCTTTGTTGTGCTGTTGTCTCTCAGTGGTGGGGGAGGTGGGTTTTGGCTTCATACATCGAAGAGATTTGTGTTAATGCTGGCAAAAGCAAAAAAGAAAGGCAGCACCATAAAGGTCATGGGCTAGCTTTAGAAATCAGAACACACATCACATATTTACTAGTAAAACCTCATCAATACACTTTGATACACAACCCAGTCAAATGCACTATAACACAATAGTTAAACAAACAGAAGTGTGTTTCAGCTACATTTTTGTATCTTTGTGTTTAAGATTGTGATTGACTGTATAGGACGTCTGACTGTAAATCACTGACCGCTCAATGCTAATCAATGCTGCACAACAAACTGGTGATGATAAAACCGAGAGCTTCGTTTCCACTGCAGAGTCTCTCATAATGCAGAATTAACTCTACATTTTCTCATGACCTTTACTTTGCTAAATTAATCCACCTAACATTTGAAATTTAACCTGATGTTCATCTAATCTGATATTCTACATGCAGTGAGCACCTCACTGCTAATCTGTTCCGCCAACCTAAAATAATATCGATTCATTTATTGGATTGGCAATTATACCAAAAGGTAACGATATCTGTTGGCTTTTTATGTATTAGTTTACAGATATGTAACCTCAGTAATAATCAATAATAAGTTTAAGCAATATATAGAGATCAAAAACAGATCATATTTCTTGAAAAGAAACGGCTCATATAAACTTAAAATTTTAATAAAAAAATATTATATTATGAAGAGCAAAGCAATATATTTCTATTCTTTAAAGTGCTCTTTTAAATAAATAAAAAATAGGATCCATTCATCATTTATTCGAGGTACAAAATGTCTCCCCGGTTTTCCTCAGGGTACTCCGGTTTCCTCCCACGCTCTAAGAAACATGCACTAGGTTGTATCAACCTCAGAACATAAATAAGGGATAATCAGAAATACAGTATTTTATTATTTTCATGAATTTCTTTAAACAAGTAACAGCCAGGTGGAACCAAGAGTCTGTGTGAGACTAGCCACTAAGATGCCCAAAAAGTAATGTGGATCCCAATTCGGTGTGTCACATCATGTAGAGTGTATCGTTACATGCCCAGCCTTTATTCAGTAATATTTGCACTTTGTTTACTCGGCAGAGTTTAAATTGGCATGCTGAATGTATTGAGATTCTATAGTGAAATGAACAAGTGTGTCTCAATAATGTGTTCTGGCATATCGGGCTGGTCAATCAGTCTGTGCAGTCATCTGGAACGTAAAGGCTCAGAGACTCGGAACACATTAAGTATTCTAGACAGAGACTGAACAAAGAAAATGTGTGCGACTTAAACAGTCACTTAATGAGGCTTTGACACGTGGGATCCTCCAGTGGCGTTTTCAACACAGCTGGTTCCTCCTTTTCATCTATAAATCTGTGACCGCTTGGGCACCCAGCTGCGACACGTCAGTTCTCTTTGTTATAATTGGCTGCTGGTGATGCCTGGATTGCAACTATGCTTTATGGTGAAGATCAGAAACCAGAAATTCTCTTTTTTCTTCTTCACTGCTTTTCTGACGGTGCTTTTTATCTGCAGCCAGGCTGCCTGAACAATCCTGTCCAACATCAAGTCCCCAAGGGATAATAATTCAAATAGAGCCAAGTGAGAGTGGAAGTAAGCTGCCAATGAGCTGTGTTTCCATAGTAACCCAGAATCCTTCCTCTGATTCGACAAATGTGTCCTTTACTGTATGTTGTGTACTGTAAAGGGAGACGTTTCTGTTATGTTTTTAAATCAATCTGATTTGAAAATGTCGCAATTTATGATTAATTCTGTCGAACAACAATGGGTGGAGAATGTAAGATAAAGCTAATAATTGTAATTAGAATTTTTGGTTAAGGATAAATAAATATCAATGAATGCCACATTTACAATAACATCACCAAGCACAATAATAAAGACAATACAGCCACTAACTAAAATTATATATGTATACATTACATGTTTTAACTACATTGTCCGCACAATAATAACAAGGTTATTAACAAATAATTTGTCTTTAATTTCATATTGTTCAAAAAAAATCATGAAAAAACAAATCATCTTTTGAACCCAGTATCGTGAATCATATTGGGACATGGCTATATTGTTATCACTCAACAGTTGTGACGTCACACAGTTAAAATAGCTACAATTTACTTACCTAGTGTTATTCTTTTTTTACTTTAGTCACATGAAATACTGATAAATAATGTGCAGAATGTGAAAAATATGGCGTAATGTCTTTGCCCTATATAAGAGTTTATGAAACTGACACTGTATACATACTACATCACCACATCTACATCATCCAGCCCTCTGGGGCAGTTCTGTTTGGTTGATGGGAGTTACATAACATACCGGCCATGATTTCAATTCAAATCCACAGAAATGTCTAATCCATTTAATTTAAACTATCATCATAATAAATATTCTAAAATTATATGAATACAAATGCCAACTTCTTTCAGATACAACTCAGATACACACAAAAAAAATTTAACCTCAGACTGAGCTATCTGAACTAAAATGGTGATGCACAAATACAAGGGCTACTGGGCATGTTGTATTTCATTCAATTTCATTTTGTTTTGAATGTCAAGGGAAAACCCATATCGCATTGTGGAAAGAATCTATCAATACAGCCCCCAAATTTGTCTTTTCCTTACAATTCAAAACAATGTACAGTATAGTAACCTTAAAATCTCTAATTATATCGCATCATGGGTAGTTGCATCCCTACTATGTACAGATAATGCAAAATAACGCCCGAGCAGGAATGAACGAAGGACAGAACGATGTAGAGTTTTGACAAGCCCAGTTTCTGATAGTGTCTGCTTATCTAGGCCACAAGCAGCATGAGGTAGAACAAAGAAGATGGAGTGGAGGATTCCTCCACCACCCCCTTTCTCATTCCCCTCCCGCATTCCCCTTCATCCTTATACACCGAGACTGCCTGGTTACCAAGGAAACGGCACCTAGGGCTGAGCCGTGGCAGGCTGTGAATTTCAATTGAAACAACTTAAATACCATCAATGTACCAAACGCTCACATTCAACCATTATGCAGTAAATCAAATGAAATCGTCATAACACACGGCCTTCGTTAAAATGTTTTCATGTTTCAGTTGGTGTTGAAATCACTGAACTCTATAACAGTTAAACATGATATAAAAACTCAGTATAATATAAAGGCCACTGATATTCAGGAGTCACTGGACCAAGCATCAAAAACATTATTCTTACAAATTCTATCCGGATAGTTCATTGGCTAAGTGGGTATCACTGTTGCCTCATTGCAAGAAAGTCTTAGATTCAAATTCCCCGTTGACCAGTCCGTATGTTCTCCTCATCTCTGTTTGGCTTTAATATCGGTGCTTAACAGTCCAAACACGTACAATTTAGAATAAATAAATATTAGGAAACTTTAGTGAATTTAGGAAAATTACATTGTGAACCCAGTATCACAAAATTTATTGCTTCATGGGTAGAGTGGATCGTTACAACTCTAGTTACTACAGTATTTATCGAAATGTAACTAACATGTAAAACTCTGAATAAACAAACATTTCAACCATTTGTACCACAAAGTCAAATACTTGATTTCTGGGGTAATTTCTAAAAGGTTGGGATTGTGAGTTATACATGGTTAGAATACTAATTGTTGGTCCTTTTTAGTCAGAAGAATTAAAGCAACTGTGGCATTTTCCTGGAAGCTTGCTGAATCTGTGAGACATTCCAAGATCTTTTGAATAGCATGCGTACTATACAGGAGCCTAATGGTGGAGAGTTTAAACAGTGGTAGTTTAATAAATCAAGCATTGGCTGTTGCCAACAGTCCGCTATAAATTGTAGGGCCAAAGAAATATTTGATCCTAAATATAATGCTTAAAGATTATTACAATTATATAGCAAATCTTTTTGGATGGCCAATTAATAATGCATTAAAAAATTCCACAATAATATATGCCCTCTTATTAGGTGAAGCTGACTTGATTATCATTGCCTACACTCAGTAACATAATATTAAGCAGTCGAATAAAAAAAGCAAAGCGAGGTCATTGATGTATCTTGCAGAACATATAAACCTGCTATGACTTATCAGCATTGTATTTCTGCAGTGCATCAACTGGGTGTGCGAGAGACTAAACGCTACAACATATTAAAGCAAAAAACAAACAAACTGGTATATAATAATTGCATGTAAATAATGATACATGTACATCATTACAGTTATACAGTTGAAAAATCTTAATCCCTCAAAGTTACACACATTCTGCACAACTGATATACACAAAGCCACTCCTTTTAATAGCAAGTCAACAAAAGCTCAAGATTCCATCAGTCATTTTATCTTTTGTAGATTATAAGCAAGCAATTTGACACATTGTTTGCTTAGAAAAAAAACATCAACGTCATGCTCAAGATGCATGCCAATTGCAATCCATTTCTTTTTTACTGTATTCAAGCCAATTTTTTAATTATTATTATTTAAAATATAGAATCATAGTCATACACAGATGTACAGTACAATGACACCGTACATTCTTTATTTGCTTATCCCTACTTTGTTTGAAAGTAAGGGTCAGACGTCAGGGTCAGCCATCGTTTGGCGGTCAGGAAGAATACGAGATTAAGGCACGGAAACCCATCACTGGCTGTGTAGCAAAGCCTGGATATGAACCCCAAATCTTCTAACACGACAGCACAAAAGTCTACCCAATAGGCGACACTGTCTATAGACTAAAATGGTCGTGTGTACCGTGAATGCTATATTCATGCCCTCTTTGAATTAAGACATGCTAATACTAAAATAGCTTTTTCTCTTCTCAAAATCCTGCTTACCAAGAGGAGCATAACCCTATGAAAAGTGTGTAGTCACCAATGATGTTTTTTATCTGCTGGAGACTGACTCACACATAGCAATAGCAATAAATCACAGACATCTGATATTTCTGAGCTCTCTTGCAGATGCTTTTACAAGCAAGCGAAAGCTGCAGTTTCAGTAGATTTGAAGAGCCCTCTCGGCTATCAATTAGACTTCTGCACCATTCAACCAACCAATAGAGTCTTTTTAAGAAACAAAGGATTATATACCATGATCATAGTGCATTAAAAACGATTATTTTTAGTGAATAAATTAGGGCCGGGACTTTAACGCGTTAATTTCGATTAATTAATTACAACGATTTTAACGCGTTAATCACATTTTGGAGGCGGAACCTTTGTATTCGCGTGTTCTAGCACGTCTGTAAACAACAACGATGGACGACGAAGCCGCTTCTCTTGGTCCACTGAGGGACTTTAGCTTTAAAAAACGTCCTGATGAAAAGATTAATGTT
>JAOTRQ010000003.1:3448089-3460894 GCA_028565875.1 Hoplisoma paleatum | reverse complement strand
CGGATAGTGAACATTTCCGATAACGACCGACCTTTCGGAACGGATTGTGGTCGTTAACCGGGGTTCCACTGTATTAACTAATGACGGTCATTTTACAATGTTGCATTCTTGACTTAATATAAAATGTACACTGTGAATTGGGCTGTGATGCGTGAATAAAAGTGCCACTCAATATTGAGCCCTAAATAAAAATGTTCTCCCAGCAAAGCTTTGACATAATACCATAAAAACAACTCTGAATTAAATTCATGCTAGTCTAATGAACCATGGATAGTCTCTCATACCACAAACTAGCAATTCTCGAATAAAAAACCCTGCAATTTTACTTTTCATACTGTTGTTCCGAACATGACGCCGTCTAATTCTGGATCGTCCATGTCATCTTCGCTGAGTGAAAAGTCTTTGTGATTGGAAAGGCCACCGGGACTGCAGTTGGACTCTCCCTCTGTTAGAGAGGAATCTGCTGAGTGCTTACCAAAGTCAGTAACAGGCCCCATCCTCTCAACCTCAGCCATCTGGACCAGGAGACTGTCCAGGAAGGGGCGGGTTTTACAGATGTTGTCCAACAGTTGACAACGATGCTGTAACTGGCTAATAAAAGAATCCTTCTCTTTTAACGTGTGCTGAAGTTTCTGAATGGACTCCTCGGACTGACAAAGCTTCTCGTGGAGGTAGGAAATCTCTCTTTAATAAAAGGAACAGAAAAAGAATGGTATGACTTAATAAATGCTTTGTTAAAATGTCATATTTTACACCTTGGTTATATTCATGACAAATATCAAACATTGTCATGGACAATATAGTTTCTCCTGTCTAAGGAAATTGTAGTCCCCAGAGTAAACCCATTCAAGCTTGGGGAGAACATGCCACACAGAAAGGATCCAGATATAAAAAAACGCCGCAAAGATAATAGACAGATTGGCGCAACTGGGAACCAAAGATCAGGTGGAAAATAATTTACACATTACAAGCAGTTGAAGTTTACAGGCATTGATTAAAAGCTCATTTGAACTAAATTGGTCCTGTACCTTACTAGAAGCTGAGGGCAGCGCGATGTCTAGAGGGGAGCACTGCCCAACATTGGATCCCCAGATGGAGCAATCCGGGTCTATTCGAATCTATGTGGTGTAAATACTCTGAGTCTGTGTGGGTTTACTCCGTGTACTAGAGTTTTCACAGATAAATTAGGTTTGTAAACCAAACAGCTACCTCAACATGTAACCTAATCTGTGCAGTAAAACACATATTTACACACACTAAGGGGCAGTGAGCAAACGTGGCCGGCCCGATGGGCAACTTTAGCCACGGCGCCCGGGAAGCAGTTAGGGATTCGGTGCCTCGCTCAAGAGCCCTTCAGTTGTGACTTGTCATCTCTCCGAATCAAACAGGCTAGCAGGACACAGCAGCCCCCACATGTGTGTGTATATGTCTGCCATGTGATGGACTGGCACCCTGTCCCGACAGGCATAATGTTAATCATTTACCTGTCTTTATTCTCGGTGATCTCCTTGGTTGCAGATCTGAGCTGTTCATCCTTGCGGATCAGGCTCTCTGCTTGTTCTCGAACTGTGTTCTCGGCTGTTTCTAATCGCTGTTCCAGATCTCCCACCCTCCTGTGCAGGGCAGCCAGATGTGCATTCGCCTCCCTGATCTGAACCGGTGATGGAGACGACATATCAACGAACCTGCCAGGAGATTACACAAGCTATAAAAACATATGATGCACATGAACCAAGGTGTCGGTCAGAAATCTGATAGCAAGAACAGTGATTTACGTTTGCAATGGGTTTACACACTAACCTAATGGGCGTGCTCCTATTCCATCCTGGTGTAGAGACGCGTGACAGGGGAAACCCGAGCACTTACTTTAGCTTCATTGAAAAATAACGGTATTTAGCTTAGCAAGCTAGCTAACGTGCTAGCTAGCCAGCCAGCTTGCCAATTTGAACCTTTCCAGGTCTCTCGTTCATACATTGAGACTGACTATAAGGCTTTACATACTATCTACATAAAACATTTTACATTTCTACGCCGTGAATCCTTTATTTGTTCTGTTTTAACTTATGAGAATTCGCATTTGTAATTATTCAGTCAGTTTTACCCAGCCGACGTGTTTCCTCCATCAATCTGCAACAAGCTAACAACCTGTAGGCGCTTCGCCCCGGAAATGATGGGCTGAGCGCTTAAAGTACGGTCGTGTTCCAAATAGTACTCATAGTGCCTACAATACTAGCCTACCTAGGGTACGACTTATGTGTTCTTGGACATTATGTAGTGCACTCGGTATGTCGATGTAAACAGTTTGTAGTTAGACCAGTTACATAATATGTAATGATCCATCCATTCTGGTGCTTGTACACAACAGATGGCGACTTAGAAAAATACGCCTAACAGATGGTGACTTAATATAAAAACACGTAATATCACGGAACAATTGCAAACAAACTGTTTTAAGATTTCTTTATTAACCCAGTAAAATGCAAAAATAGCCCATATTTTTTAAAACATTCAAAAAACCTTACTACTAAAATATACTAACTACTATTGTTAGGTATGTTTTATAGTCATAATTAATTATTTGCTTTTAATTTATAACAGTTACTTCTTGCTGAAAGGCAACAGCACTATCCACCAAGCAATCATGCCATTCATCCATCCATTCATCCATCCATTATCTAGTTTTACGACCACTTAATCCAATTTAGGCTCACAAATGGACGCACACTGGGCAAATACACTAATCAACAGGTCAGCAGTCTGTCACCAGGATTGCCTTACCCAAAATTCTGTCTTATATTAACAAAACCATATTAACCATATTTAATAATAAGAATGTTTTTCACTTGTATTTTATACAAAATAGTTTACATCAACACGTTCAGGATTGGGTCCCGGTAGCTAGAACTGTCGCCTCATAACAAGAGAGACCTCATTTCAGTCCACAGACAGGGTGGTCCTGGTCCTTTGTGGATTTTGCATGTTCTTCACGTCTGCATGGATTTCCTCCATGAACTTCAGTTTCCTCCAACATCCTAAAAATTTGCACCAAGTTTAACTGAAGACACTAAATTATCCTATAGGTAGAGCATTAGAATGCATAAACAATGTAATTTTAGTGCAGGTGCCAAGCTTGGATATGACAGAGGGTTGTGTTAGGAAGGGCATCCGGCATAAAACTGTGAACCTTGTAACCGCTGGGTAACGCTGGACTTACTGCACTGTTATTTCTTGTTTTACTACTACTTTATTCTTTGCGTCATTGTAGTAGGTTTGATATACATAGTGAAATATTGTAAACATATTAAACTTTTGCTTTATTCTTAACCGCACGTTAAAGCTTCTATGCAACTCCGAGTCTGTAGATGGAGCTAAATCCTCGCTTTCAAAACGTGAATATCGCGCTTGTCTCGCGAGAGTTTAGTGTGTCCTTGTTTTGTCCATAATGGGGTACTGGGAGCTGGAGGAGGGTAAAGACTGTGTGGAGAAAACATGGATTACAACCAAACTGGCCACGGCTATCGGTCAGTTGTACTATTTGTTTACCAGCATAACATTGTCATTCCTGTCGGTTGTATTCTTGTAACCTGACGTTAACTTGTTAGCCCGTTAGCACTGTAGCTAATATGCAGCTAAATCACCTAGCGTTCTTCTTTAATAAGATAACCGAACAGCACAAATGTTTATTTTTTATTTGTACTGTTTACTAATAATGCTGTACAATTTTACTCGGCCTATTACATTAGGGTGTTATTACATTTGGGTTACTTATATGAGTCACAATATGAATTTTGTTCTGTATTTAAATATTTTTGCAAATAATCCACACTCTGAAGTATGTTAATATTTTATTTATGAAGTTTATATAAAAGTAAAATGATATAACACTCCTTGCAAAACCTCTGCAGTTGTCATATTGTCAGCACGTCCATTAGAGGGACAGATAAACCTGAAGTGTGAAATATCATGTTTAATCTTAATAAAGAAACATATTATATATATATATATATATATATATAGTCAAAGTATAGTTCAGAAGATAGCTTGTAAGAGTGATTAATTACGACCATAACATCACTCAGATCAAGCATAACATTATGGCAAGTCACAAGTAATGTGATTGGTTTCATCGGCGCAAATGTTGTTGGCGAGATAAATTAACGTCGAACAAGTGAATTAACTTAAAATTTTTAAATGGATTCTACAAACAGGATAACATCTTGCCAGCGGCCGGCCTATTTCTGATGGCTATAAGACTCCTGAGCAGTGTTTCTGGTCTAGAGTGTCTAGGGACAGTGTAACCTAGTGGGTAGAGAGTTGGGCTGGGAACCCAAAGTTTGGGGGTTCAAATCCAGGCTCTGCTACACGGCCACTGTTGGGTCCTTGAGCAAGACCCTTAACCCGGTCTGCTCCAGGGGCGCCGTACTGCGGCTGATCCTGCGCTCTGACCCCCAACTTCCAGACAAGTTTGGATATGCGAAGAGAAACATTTTGTACATTTATTTATCATGTGTAATGACAAATAAAATTTGAATTTAGAGTGGTCAGGATCTAACACGGGTGGAATAGCAGTAAATAGGTGACAGGATAGGGAGGTGATCATAATGTTATACTTAGTAGGTGTATGGTTGTTATACTTAGTAGGTGTATGGTTGTTATACTTAGTAGGTGTATGGTTTGCTGCAATACTACAGCTGTACGAAATGTGAACGTCTCATAAACAAAACAGGCAGTGGACTGATGACGTAGTCAAACCTTAGAACCGATTGAGAATGTTACTTAAAATCCAATTTTTGAAGAAGTTGGGACATTTTGTAAGATGCTTTCAAACTATCTGGTCTATGATTTGTTCATGTTTTTAATTTATTCCAAACGAAGTATAAAAAATGTTATTTGTTAAAAATATTAAGGCTAGTTCATTTCCATTTTTGCACAAATGTACTGCAACATCAAGTTCCATAGTTTAATTCCATAATTTAACAATCACATTCCATAATTTAACATTTAATTTTATTGTCTCATTATATTTCCATTGCAGGGCTAGTTGGCTCAGCATACCACATAGTGTTATTTCGACCCGAGACTGCTTTTGATGCTGTGACGAGGGCAGCAAATGGCACGGTCACAATGGGTACGTTTGATTAACTTTAATTTTGTGGTCCTGTGCAGATTTACTATTTTCATGCTATCTAGTATATGGATACACTGTTGGACAGACACCGAATTCTATTGGGGTTTGGACCCAATGAACCCCCGAAGTCTACATAATAATTGTAGCATCCTTAAAACTTTGTGTCTGTCATACATATGTCAATGTTTGATTGTATTTATGTATATCTAATATTTTTAGCTTCTTTGGGAGCAATATTTGGAATGACCACATGTCTGAGTGCACACGTTCGGGATGCACCTGATGACCCTACCAACTACTTTCTCGGTGGATGTGCATCAGGAGCATTTCTTGGAGCTCGAAGTGAGTATTTGAAAAAGAAGAGTCACTATATAATTGTTATAATAGCATTCAGCTCTACTGTTCATGTACGTTATAGTAAGTGATCCATCATCATGACAGGACAGCATGTGTGGGCATATTTTAGTGGGGAAATGCAACATGCCATTGTTTTAATGTATTAAAGTTGGAACGTTTAACTGATATGCTGGTTAATTTTTTTGTTTGTAGCTCACAGTGCTGTGACTGGCACAACTGCTTGTTTGGGTCTGGGGCTTCTGGCTATGTTCACTAAGGTTGGAAAGATGGAGGGCTGGAGGTTATGTGGTGAACCCAGACTTTAAAACCGCGATCTTACATTGTTGTTGTGTTCATATTGTATATTGCTTAAATAAATCTTTATGAATGGAAACTTGTGTTGATTTTTATTGCTTATGTCGATTAAATCCAATCAGTTTTTCAGGATGTTGTTTTATGAAGAAATAGATGTCAGTCATTGTGTACACTGGACACGAATGAAAAGGTACGTTTATGCACTTTTATATTTATTAATTAATATATTAACACTATTTTTAAAGATCCATTACCAATTATAAAATCGTATTGTAGGTGTGACTTAAAAAGCTAGTCTATAATATTGAAAATGTAAGAGGTATTATTTCATAACTGGGTTTATAAAAGGTAATGGAAGAGTCAAAGAAGTGCGAGTACCTGGTTTAAGCCAAGTAAATGTTCGGAATTTGCTGCACAACGAAAATGTGTTATTGCAAGTCACGTGATTTGCTCTCTACTGTGCATTTTTGGAACATTGACTTTATTTTCTGACAAGAACAAGAACACTGCAGTGATAAATGTAACAACACTGGTACTCAAGTACTTTAGGTTACTTATTACAATTGGTATACAATACAAAAGGGCATGAATACACATATTTTCTTTGTGGTATTGATTATGAACATGGAAACATAAACATTTGTCCAATTTGGTCAATTAATTCGCCCCTAGTCAATTCAACACTAAATTAGCATTTTAGAGCTAAAACTTTCTAGTAGTTCTCCTTATTCACAACATAACAGTGTGAATGTGTTACAGTAGGGGGCAGTAGAAACTAAATTTCTGCTTATGATGCTTGTTTTGCCATTAACTATACTGCTATCTGTAGTGAACGCTTAACTAATTAAATGTAAACACACATTGTTAACATTTTATCTAAATAAATTAAAAATGAATGCCAGAATGTTTCATATTTAGTTTCAAGGGTTCGTGTTAGCTGTTGCTTTTTTTCCTGAAGTAAAACATAAAAAACCAACAAAACCACAACCTGCAAACACATTTATTGAATAATAACGTTTGTAAATATGTTTCCATTAACTAACTGACTGTCCAATCTGACAGGTAAACACTAAGTAAGATTAGTGCACACTTTCCTGGGGAAGTGTCTCAAATGGAACACGACACTTCTGGTGAAGTGACGGATTAACATGTGATTTTTCTAATCCACCAAAGTATCCGGCATTTTTTGTTTATATAATGATTTTTATGATTTTATTTGCCTTTCGACTAATAAATTTTTTTATTAACGCTACTAATTTGTATACGAAGCAGTTGCCCCCACTTCTGATTTAGTCAAAATGGAGTCGGTTTAATGTGTGTAGTGACCATCATTTCAAACTGTATTTTTGGCCCTTTGGAGTCATTGCTAACTTAATGTTATCTAATTAGTGACCATAATTGCCTCGTTTACTCTTTTGTTACACTTTTATATCATCATTTACCATTAAAAGACTAAACCCTTGCATAATTCACAGAACTGCCTTTGAGATACTGTAAATATAAGAGAATCTGAAGCATTTGGCAAGCATATGATCATTTGAGGTTATTTAGAATTTAACACCTGAGTTCAATCTAACATGAGTCATTTTGTTAATATGAAGACATTATTTTCAGGGTGGTCTGGCACATTTGTGAGAACATTGTTTTTTAGATCTTGACTCCCAATGGAGCCTCAACTTTATTTTCAGTAGGTATGAGACAGTTCCAAGGTGTTAACTTTTTATTAGAATGGCATTAAATCATGAAATTCTTTACAGGCAATTGCAGAAACATTTATTGACAAGACTTTAAAACAACATTAATGAGTGCAAGAAACAGCTGCTTGCCATTCTTTGTAGAGTACCGTCTGCTTGATGTTTTCAAACATTAAACTTGAGTATTTAAATTATTTATAATGTTCTGGAGCAAATTTTCATATTCAGTTTTAGTACCTTGTCATTTTATCACAAGATATTGATATCCATTGCCTTGTCTTGCAAATATTTAAAGAATATTTTGCTGTGGTACAATTTATTATTTTACAGTTGTTCAAATAGTCCATTTGGAATCACTCAGACAGCCATTTCTTGTTTGAGCTTGGCTTCATTGTGAGTGTAAATCCATTTCCAAGTTCCAAAAATGTCAGAGTACCAAAAAATAAGGTTTGTCACTGTGTAGAAAAACGTTTTGACATTTATTTGTTAGTCCGTCAAAGTCTTGGATTTGTAATATTCTCTTATTGTTCTTTATTTTAAAATAACAGCTGGGTGTTTTAGATGAAATATTTCTGATGACGATACGTCTGTTTTCTATTTTTCACCAATGTCATTCATTAACAGAGGAAAAACGGGTGTGTCTGAGTAACAGTAATGATTTTGGCCCTTCTTTACAAGTTGAGCATGCTCTTTTTAAACAACTACTCCAGTGTTCTTCTAACCAATGGAATGTTTTCTAGCTGTAGCATACACCGACTAGCCCTATCATCACAAGGTACCTTTTAACAAGAAAAATAAGAATAGTTATTTACTACTGGTACTTATAATTCAGTAACAATAAAAGCTTGGGAGTCACGATGGTACTGTGGGTAACACTGTCATTTCACAGCATAAAGTTCTTGCGTTCAATCCCTAGGTAAGACGATCTGGGTTCTTTTTCTGTGGAGTTTTTATATTCCTGTGGGGCTTACTGTGGGTGCTTCGGTTTACTCTCACAGTCCAAATACATTCAGTTGATGTCAGCTGGAGCCAATAAATAGCTCTCGACTGTTCAATATGATAAACCTTGTGTGATGAGTAACCATATCCTATCATGAATGTAACCAAAAAGTGAACAGCGTGACAATAAAATGGTAATAAGCAAACAAAAAATAAATAAAACTAAAAGCATAACATTGTCAAGTCAGTCAATGAACATTTCAACAAACATTTACATTTCAATTCTTTTAAGATTCTAGTAGAACATTGTGGCTAATAAACATTGGCAGTATGAAGTCAATGTTGACTGATTAACTATATTTGTTCACATCATGTTCTTTTTAACAACGTTGAGTTTTGATTTAAAATCAGTTTACATCTGTCATAATGGGGTTTTTTTTCTCTTAGCCGGAACCATCGGCCAACACATAATCTAGCACATTGAAAACATCTTCACAAGCAGTTGACAGAGTGGAAACAGAGGGGAAATTAGAAATAGTGTAGTGTTTATGGATTTATAACCATTAAGAATTAGAAATATAAATTATTTGTCCTGTTCAAAGTTACAGTTCACCTGGTGAAAGGCAGAATCCATCCAATCTATTCCAAGTCAAACACACACCACAGTTGAACCTTAGTGTTTGTTTGGGGAATCTGGGAGGAAAACTGCAGCACCCAGAGTAAACCCAGCTGGGAATATAATCCAAAACCTTCCTTCTATAAGGCCAAAAGATATAAACACAGAGCCACAATTGAATAAATTCTTTAGTGAATTAAATTCATCAAAAAACATTTGGGGGAAGGGTGGCTTATGTATATAAAAATAAAATACATTAGATTTTACTTTGTTCATATGCTGGAGAGGGAAGATATAGTCAGTATGAGAAGCAAATTTTACCACTGTAAAGAAAAAGCCACAATGTGTGCTCTTAATCTGCATTCATGCAGTTTTGTTTGAAAATAATTGTAGATTATTCATTGTGTTTTTTCAGTAGACCAGTAAGAATGCTTACTGTTAGTTAAAGGAATCTGTCTGTGTTGTTCTGATAAATAAATGGGGATCTCATATTTGAGATATTCTTCAGAAAATAAAATTAATTGATTAATCTTGTACAGTTTGTATGTCAAAATTAAATTTGTTCCCGTTAATTGTTGTACAATGAAACATTGCTTCTACATAGTGTTTTGGGGGACAATAACACCCAAATATTTGTGAATTTACAATTTTTCACAATGTATGCTTTATTTAGGCTTTCAGTGAAACATAGAGATAAATGACCCATGATACTGGTCTTCAACCCAGTGATTGGGGCTCACTTATTTATAGGTCAAAAAAAGCCAAATGTAACAAATCCAGACAGGCCAACATGCTTACTTTATCTGTAATCATGAGGTGTACTTTATCAAAGTTAACACACGTGTATTACCAGAATGCACAGCTTGTTCCTGTCTAGATCTGGTTTGATACCATTCATTACTCAGATTAGAAGAAGCATTCAGCATTAAAAAAAAAAACAGAATGTCAAATCAAGTATTTGGACTAAAGCAATCTGCTGTGGTTAACAGTATACAGTATGTGGGAGCACCTGAAAGAAAATTGTGTATTGGTTTCATTTGCAATTGTATAAATAAGCACTGATTGGGAACGTTCATATATTTCACCCATTGAAATAATAAAATGTATTTGTTTTTTTTGCATTATTTAAATCTGCTCAGATACTTTGAACTAACGAGCTGACACCCACAAAATGTATTGCTCAAGTGTTTTAAATCCTGCTTACTTCCATTTCAATGAGTCTGCGGAAATAAAGCAGCTGATGTCAACTTTTTTTCTTGCTTTACAATCTTATCGATTTGCTCTCTGACTTGCACTACCTCAAACATCGCATCATTTATTAATGCTGCTGTTGGTATTAGTAGTTTTGCTATTAATCTATACATTTTATCAATACATTTGACCTTATTTTGTTTGTGAGTAAAGTAATAGTTAGACAAAATTATGTTTGTTCCTTTGGGGATTATACCACTTTTCTTGGATGGTGGGGTTGGCCACCAGAAAGCTCTTCTGATTTCAATCACTTAGAATAGATTCACATTGTGTCACAATGACAATAGTTCTTTGTTGGGGTGGGTTGTCTATTATGCATTTAAAATGTTTAGTGAAAAGAAAGGTTAAAACTAATTTAAGGTGCCCTTGATCCTAAGTCCCGTGAGAGTCTAGTGTGTGCAGTTAGTCTCTTCTGATTGTGTTCACTAATGGAGCAGATGCTCAGCTACTAAGAATATCACTGATATCATTTTATGGTAAAAGGTTTCCTACATAATGGAAAGCACATTTATAATCCACTCACCAAAGGAATGGCCCTTAGTCTCTCTTTCGTTCACTCTCTCGAACAACCAGAAAGGCATAAGGGCAAACATATGTACAATATTCACAGAGTTTCTGGCCTTTATGCAAGCACACTGTGCGTGGCAGGCAGCCCTAGCCATGGAGCTTGGGGAACAGTTATGGATTAAGCTGCTCAAAGGCACTTCAGTTTTGACTTTCAGCCTAAGTTTTCTAAACACTATCCCGTGGCCCCACAATGGAATATAAGTGTGAATGGGACACACAATAAATAATGCACATTATTAATAAGCTGTAACAATAAAAGTTGTTTGAGGGTACAGAAGAAAAATCATGTTTCAGAGTGGATTTGGCAATGTCAGTTAAAATTGATCCTCTGGATTTGATGCATGGACAAGTTCACAAATACCGTCACAGTATTCTGATTAAACAATTTATGCCCCATCATATGTTTTTAAAATTACTTCTTTTTGCATGTGTTAATTTTTCATTGGCTGTAGTTCGACACCCAATTCATTATCAGTTGTTTGACATTTAGCATGCTAGGTTTTTTTTGTAGACTTGGCGATGGTTGGGATAGAGTCTTTGAACTGTTCACACATAGCAATTAAAAGACGAGTTTCATAAATCAGTTGACAACCGTAGTGTGAGCGAGACATAATTTGTCATCATTGCTACCAAAAACCTGATGGTCTGTCTACACACTTGTGGTTGTATAATACAAATAAAATTAAATACCATTAACTTTACTATAATAATAAACATTTAAACCACAGTCGCTGTGTAGAAAAACATTGCAAGGAAGTGAAATCTATTTTACACATCGTATTACACAGTAGCTAGAAAAAATCTAAACATGCAGAGGCTCTTGAATGAATAAACTTTCAGACCAAAAGAACCCAACCACTGAATAATTTACACAATGCTGAGCCAAAGGAATCCAATACGCTGCAGCCAAAGTTCTCACATATTCAGATTTGGCTTCTCATACAGAGTAGCCTGAATATCAATCTTTATTTAATCATACATACACCCACATGCTCAAAAATGTGGACTTCAACAAAATAATGAATAGGAAAAATGTGTAAATAATAGAATATTTAAAAGCTAGGCTTTAACAAGAAGATGAAATATTATGCAGAGACATATAAGCTGTCCCATCGGACTCTCTATTCAGACCTGAGCAATTACAGCAGTCTGACTTCAGGAAAAACGATCTCTCACACACAGAAATATGTCTTTCATCATTTTAAATATAATACTTTACACTTGTTTTACTTTGTTAAAAAGTTCTATTGTATATATGATTTTACACTTGATCTGATCAAAAGTGGTGTTAGAGGTCAATTGTCAAATAAATTGGATACGACCACCCATAGTTTATATTGTGAATATGAAGGCATCTGTAATAACTTTATAGTTACCAAAAACTTCCAGAAAGCTTTATAACATGTAGGCTTATACCCAATTTGCATTTGTCTGTCCAATGTAAATAAAATGTTTATTTTAATCAGTCAGATGATTAAACATTTGTTCCTGTGATTTATATTTATTGACTATACAAAGATTAGAGACATCATCTCATCATGCAACACAGATTGACATTGACCAGATTGTACTGGGGCCATGTTCAGTCCTGTTATGGGATCGCTATATGGTTTACCAGCTACTTTGATCTCATTTTAGCTCAAGAAACATTTTATTAGACAAATATTCTTTTTTTTCCTAGTTAAAAGTGTTTTATGTAACCACCAAGTGTGTTGTTGTGTGTTATGTAGGCTCTAGATCCAGCATCATTGGAAATGTATAATAAGTAAAGCAGTGTACAGAAGTAGTAATTAATTATATTTCATAACATGTGTCATCTGATACACATATTCAAGATTGGCACTGGGAGATTACTAGGGCTGTCCACAACCAAGGATTTTGTTGGTCGACCAGTGGTCGTCATTTCTTTCAACTAATCGACTAATAATCGACTAAAAATACCATTTAGACCGGGATACA
>JAOTRQ010000003.1:3435823-3447989 GCA_028565875.1 Hoplisoma paleatum | reverse complement strand
AAAGTAAGACATAGTGGGGCTTTTGGGGATAAAAAGAAAGTAAGACGCTGTCTTATATTCGGGGAAACACGGTAGATTTGAATCGCCAATGTTCTGGTTGATAGCCTAAAGTTCTACCCACTAGTATACACTGTCCATTGTGTCAGACTGTACCAGTGTTTAAAGCTTTCATGTTAAACACACTGGTGTTCAATATGGAATAACGTTCTTATATTTATATTTGTATGCCCTTTTCATCAGAGCGAGTTGCAGTGAAGATTCTCAATAAGAATCAGTTGGACAAGAAGACAAAATCGTTATTTACCTCTGAAATTTCTTGTATGGAAAAACTGCTGCATCCGAACATCGTACGCCTTTACGAAGTGATAGAAACTAACAAACATCTGTACCTGGCGATGGAGTACGGCAGTGGAGGAGACTTGTTCTCACGTATCATTACAAGAGGACGACTGTCAGATCTAGAGGGCAAACTCACCTTCGCTCAAATCATCTCTGCAGTCAAATACATGGTAAGATATGTGGTGTTTTCTGGTCCAGATCCTTTTGTTCACTCTTTTATTTATTTATTTATTATTATTTTCAGTAAATATTCTTGATTGTATAGTACGATGTGAATTTGGAATGTGAATTCACCATTATGCTTTTTACACCTCTGAATTAATCCTGCACATTGAACCCAATCCATACAGTGAAACACATTTACATTTCCAGTATTCACCAGACGGCATTATCCAAAGCGACATACAATTATAATGGAATACCCATCGTCCATCCATTATCTGGTTTTACCACCGCTTAATTCTTTCAGGTTTACGATGGCCCACACGCTTGGCAAAAACACCAAAAACAAGTCTGTTGCAGGGTACAGTGACAAACACATTTTTATTTGGGTCTACTTTTTGGTTTCATGTGCCCCTTGAGTAAGCCTGGTCTTACTTTTGACCAAACACACCGACCAGACATAACATTTGACCACAACTGAAGCGAATGACACTGATTTTCTCATTATCACAGTGTGTTAGTGGGTTGGATATATTAGGCCAAGTGAAGATTTCATCCCCAAATTTGATACATGTGCTAGAAGCTTGAAGCATAAGAATCTGTTGGCTAGATGACTCAAAGCATCTTTAAAACGGCAACAGAGAATGAACGGTGGTAACCTGGAGATACGGTCATGGGCGGCCAAGGCACATTTATGAATGTGGTCCGATGAGCAAATGTAGCTCAATTTTTCTGTAGAATTTACTGTTGGTCCTGTTAGAAAGGTGTCAGCACAGTTTTAGGGCTGATCTGGAATATTAGGAAGATGGTCACAAAATATTTTCTGTTCCATTCCAGCATGACAGCAACATAGTTCATCGTGACCTGAAGGCTGAAAATGTTTTCTACACTACCACCTACTGCATCAAGATTGGTGACTTTGGTTTCGGCACCGTCAACAGCCCAGGTGACATCCTGACCACATTCTGTGGTTCTCCTCCTTACGCAGCACCTGAGTTGTTCAAAGAGAAAGGCTACATGGGCCGTTACGCAGATATCTGGGCACTGGGCGTTTTGCTCTACTTCATGGTCACTGCTACCATGCCGTTTCACGCCGAAAATCTAGGCAGATTGAAACGTTGTATCCTGCAGGGCACTTACACTATCCCGGAGCATGTTCCCGAGCCCTGCCAGCAAGTCATCAAAGGCATGCTGAGACCCATTCCTCAGGATCGTAGTAACATTTCCCAGATCATGCTTTCCACATGGATGCGAGGAGTAGACTATCCAAAGCCTTATCCTTTTATCAGACTGACGCCTGGTCACCTGATTGAACCACATCAGAACTTGAACTCGGAGGATGAAGAAGTAAAATCAGCACTCCAGGATTTGGGAATAAGTAACATGCACTTACAGAATAACATTTGTACAGACCTGCGCAGTCCTATTACGGGAACGTATCGCATTTTATCGCACAGCATACAGAAAAGAAAATTGGTAGAAGCTGTGAGTTATTCCTCCCTGAACCCTGAGGATTTTCATGATAGGAAACAATGGAAGACCAAGCACGATCCGTCGGCTGTCTGCACGGTGCTTTGAGTACTCTGGCCCTACATGTGACATTTAACTATGAACATCATATTTTAAAGTCATTAAAATTACATTTTATTCAAAACTATTGGGACAATGAAGGGTTAGTATGGGGGGGGGGTATTTGGAATCAGCAAAGAGTGATTTTGGTGTGCTATCAGTAAAAGTTATAGAGTATTTCAAACTACAATAAAAACTACAATAGGGAAATGTTTTAATGTTACGAGGACAAAAATGGAGACAAATACAAACATTAGACATGTATAAGGCATATAGCTGATGTGCATGCTCCCCGGCATTATTTGGAATCTGTCCGACTGGCAGGAAAAGTCTATTACTAATAAACTCTAAATCTGTTTGCTCTTATTCTGGATTAAAATCAGAAAACATTCAAGTAAATATAAATTGTGCACACATTTCCATCATAACATTGATATAAAACCTCAATCCCAGAAATGCAGTGGAATGGAAAGGTGATCAAAGTGGTACCATTGTACAAAATATTAGTCGAGTACAAAAAACAGCCAAGGCTACAGTGATGTCTAAAAATGACATCTTGCAGCCCTTTGGCTTGATTGTAGTGTATATATGGGAAAAAAACATTCTGCTTACAAATTATCAACAGATTACATACAAATGTTAATTCAAACATTTCATTGCTGCATCATGGACTGTCTGACCACCTGCTCCAGAGACTTTCTGGTCACCAGTAGTCGGACCACATCTTCGTTCTTTTTTGTTAGCCGTTTGCGAGCTTGGTCATGGGTCACCATGGTCATATCCCAGCCATTCACCTGTTATGAACAGAACAGTTAATTGTTTAATTTAAAATGTAATTATTGTAAATTTGTTATATATAGCTACATATATACCGTATCTAAGACAGGCCCCCTCAACAACTATGAGATACCGAGTCACAATGTCCCCTTAAAGAACCCATAGAATATAAAGACTTCAGCAATGGTGGGCTAAAGGATTTGGGCACTGCACCACCCTAAGATGAATGACTCCAATTCATTTTGGAAACAAAGACTCTGTGTATCACGGATGTTCTTATATGCCAAAAAAAACTATTCAGTTGTGTTCAATGAATCGATGTTCACTATAATCAGCACGCTCTGTTATTAAGAAAAGATGCCCAACGAAGGCCAATTTATACTTCTTGGCCAAATCATCACCGTCATGACACAGAGGCCCAGAGGCCCTGCATCAACACAACCCCCTTTCTCCTTTTTGACAGTGGATGTGTACTTCGCAGTGCATGAGACAACACAGACCGCAACTGCTTGTAAATAAAGTAAACTGCTTTTCTCTCTGCATTGTTGTTCAATATCGGTCAGCTAAAAGCTACAACGACATTTATTGCTCATCTGAAAGGATAAACACAAATGCACCAGAACCCTCAGAAACTTGACACCCCCTAGAGTTGTGGTGGTGAATTACTTCGCAAGTGCATACAAAACCTCAACACAGAATATAAAGGAGAAACAATGTTAAGGCAACAGCTCTTGCAAGTCCACACCTATAAATTGGCCTTCAGGTTTCATTCATTGAGGGCATTCACGACGAACACAAATAACAATCACAAACACTATTTTTTGTTCTTTGTTCATAAGGGAATTTTTTAATTAATTCATTACATCTCTAGAATTTCCAATGAAAAAAACAACAATTAACTCGACATAAAAATATGAGGAAAACCCTACTAAGAACACCGACCATGTATGTAATACATGAATCAATGTACCTACCTGCATTATTTTATCCCCCATCATTAGGCCTGCATCCTCTGCTGGTCCTCCTTTTGTCACTCTTGTTACATAGATGCCCTATAAATGTAAAAAAAAAAGCAACAAGGCAAAAATCCAATCAAATAATAATAAGAAAACAAGATAGGTTATAAAAAGTTAAATGCTAAATTCTCACCTTGTCAGTCTTATCCTCTGAAAATGGGTTCTGGCTTGGATCTTGATCAATCCCACCGCCAATGCTGAAACCTAATATTAAATTATCCCCGTCACGCAATTTGTGAATTTCTATCCGTTGCTGAAACATATAAAGAAAATAAATACTGTTCAGTAGTGCAAAACACAGGTATATTGTAATCATCTTGTACTGGAGTCGTGGATTTGATAAAGGCGATCTACCATAATAAACCTGGGCAAATCATCTCTCATTCAAAGAGGTAAATGTTACCAATATGAAATGCGGTCACTGTTCTTTAAATCTGCACTTTGTTACTATAGCTAGAGTACCGGTCGACACACCCTATCAAAGTCATTATTCAGTAAATGCTCTCAGTAAAAAATCCATTTTTCACTTTCGACAGCTGATATTTGATTTTGATAGCTGACTGGTAGAAGAAGAGAGCACCGATCTAAAACATTTGTACCCAAGCGCTGGTTCGTTTAGAGCAACAGCACTGCCATTCACTACAACTGCATGTAGCCACAGGTAAGACGGTGGTGTAATGCGGTCATGTTAAGACAAGTACAGAATTACCACGGAACTACTAATGAAAATACTGTTTAGTACTTTGTTGTTTGGGATCCACTCATAACCAAGATGGTCATAAAATACAATGAAATACATTGAACTACAATCTGGACAGAACTATTTCATTGGATTTACATTTTTGGATAAAGCTAGCGTTTGAGAAACACAATAAAACTCGGTGCACTGAAAGTATCCGAGTTATATTACCAAAATAATATAGTGTGAAACGATAACACGACATGCACTAAATCGTTGTACCTACAAGACGAAAAAGGCGGGACTTTCAACAGATTAATAACGGGCATTAATAAACCAGAACAGAAGCTGCTTTTTTTTTTTTAAGAAAAGTAGTGTTAATGATTGATGATAGTGTTATTCATAAGTAGGAATAAACAAAGGCTAACGAATGCATAAACAAAAGCTGGCAAATATTTTAGCGGGCTAAAAAACAAATATTAGTCGGTTACTTCCCTAAAGTGTTTCATTCGAGAATACACTTCAGTGCACAGTATGCACTATATTGCATTGCACTTATGTAAGTGTGCAGTTTGGGACACACCTTGTGTCTTTGATCACACTGTTTAGTGCTTAATTATGAAGTTTGGGCCACAGTAGCTTTATTACTGCAGCGTTAAATACTGAAACTATTGATGCAAAGATTTGATTGAAATGTTTAGTATCAAGTATCATTGTTTGGGAAAGTGTCATGTTGATTACAGACTTCTAGCCTCCAATCCATACTGCATACTTGCTTCTTACACAGTATGTCGTGATACAAATGGAATAACAACAATAATGAAAAGAACAACAATAATACTAGTAGTACTAATAATAATAATAATAATTCTGTAAGAACAGTAAGACTTCTTACGGTTAGCACACATTGACTTTAAAAATGCATACTAGAGTACTAAATAGTGTACAGTCATTCTGTCATTCGCTAATGCGACAAGTTAGCATACTGTTCATACTGTTAAGTATAGAAGTATGCAGTTTGGGGCGCAGCCCAAATGATCTTTACATTACGGTTTTTACATGACTAGTATTCCGCCTCGTTAATTCGAGTAGTGGTGACATAAACAATGTCATTCACTCGATAAGAATGTTGTTTTTACTGTTTTAACATACAAATAGCACAAAATGTGCAGTTAATGAAGCCACCGTAGCTTAGATGCGGACTAAACAAGCGAGTAAACTAGCTAGTAAGGTTAGCATGTGAGCTAATATTTCAGATTAATAGCGAAAGTAGGACATAGTTAAAGTTTCTAAAGTTAAAAACTAAACAGAACTTACCACAACAGCTGTGACAGGCTGACCCGGTATGAACGACATGTTATAAATTTTATTCTAAATCTGCTTCCTTTAAAAGTGTGAGCGATAAAAGCACTTGGATTGGGACACGGATCTGCGGTTCCTCTCATGAATGACAGAACACAGATGCTACACTGTGGGAGGGACTAAGAGTATATTTATTAATTATTTCGTTTACCTAAAATGAAATTTATTACTATTTATTACAACTTTCAACATAAGTGTTGGACATTAAAGTTGCACTTCCAGTTTTTTAGGAATGTAACTCCATGTCAACTCGTCAAGAACAGAATGTGCAAAAGTTCATAGTCGGATGTCCACATTCATTTAGTCTGAATAGTTTATATTATTTGTACATATTTCTGTGTATTTTTGAAATGTTAACCATAAAATGGATCGTGTACAGATTCCTATTTTTACTTTGGGTTTAGACATTAATGAAATAAGTCACTATAGTATAAATACAATGGGTTTTCTTGTGTTTGTCATTGTGTAGTTTAGTAATAATAGTATTTGGAATTCTCTTCTCATCTCTGGAATAAGTCCTTTAACATCTTAATCCCAACCATGCAATGAAACACACTTTACACATACAAGTGAGCACACATTCCCAACACAATGGGCAGCCATAGCCATGGCACCCGGGGAGCAGTTAGAGACGTGCTTAATGACACATGGGAATCGAAGATGTAGAATCTAGGAATCGATCCAGCAATCACAATCAAGTCCAGTTCTCTAACCACCTGGCCAACTTTTCCCCACTAACACAACTGTTGTGGTACTATTAGCAGTAGTGGAAGTGAATCATGTTTAATTAGAGAAATGAATGCGCTATATAAGCTTAGTAGAATGCTACCAGCAGAGGGCAGAAGAGGACAGCTCCAGTTCTTAGTGACAAACGACACGTGGTCCAAGAGCATGGTATGAATTAGAAACACTGGGAATTGGCGACATCCAATATAATGTATTACTTGTACGATCCAGGCTATCAGGGGCATGGAAACAAAAATTAAAAAGAACATCGGCACAGCGTGTAGATATTGCTGGTACCCCTCTCTGTTTACATACATGAGAAGATATGAAATCGATCTTGCCATGGAACAGTTGGAACGAAGGGGAAGTAGTGGGCTGATGGGTAGAGAAATGGCTAGAGAAACCTTGAACATTTTTAATGCCTTAAACTTTTGTTCTAATCAGTTTATGAGGACATTATCTCATCTTTTTGTGAGATATTAAGTCTGTAGGCTAGAAAACCTTTTAGAAATGTTATAAGTGGTCATTGGGTTAGTGGCGGGTGGGATGAGCTTTAATGTAAGTTAAAATTAAAAGTATTAAACTAAGTAATTTTATTGCAACGTATCATTAAGTGATTTATTTCTATCTATTAAAGGGCTAAGAAATAATGACAATAAACTGACCAGACATAACATTGACCACTTTAATTCACACTAGTGAATTAGTGAATAGTTTAAAAGGATGGGTCTGGATGGGTCTGATCATCTCCAAAAACTGTAGCTCTGGTGGGATGTTTCTGGTCTTCAGTGAGAACATGCACGGCATGGTGGGCCCTGGTCACAGCACATTGGTAGCAGACAGGGGTTAGCAGCCATTTACTACAGTGTTTATAAAACAATTATAATTATGGATGTTAAAATACAAAACATTAGGCTGACAAAATGTATTTTATTAATGACATTTCTCACATTCATAGACATTTTACAAAGTAAAATGCATATAAATCACTTGACTTTAATTGGCTTAAATTGGTTAGTATGTGGGATCTTCAAAAAGTTTGCGCACTTATATTTAGTTGGAAACAGTAAGGGTAAGAGAGCAGCTTGTAGTACGAATTTATCTTTATCTGATTTCCACATTTGTTCATGCTGAAAGATGCTTTAAAAGGAAAGATATTTTCACATGAATGCATCAGAGCATTGTGACGACATATTTAACCAAAAACAATTTAAAATGCTTGAAATACTTAAAATGGTATGCCACTGGGAAATCACTTTCCCAAAGGAAGGTAGCTAAGTAATAGGAGATATTATATGTTTTTGAAATTTTGAATAAATAGGAGTTTAAAAAGTGCGAAAACTCAGAAGAACCCTCATATTTTATTTTAAAATCAAACAGTTCATATATGCCTGATTTAGTATTCTGCCAAAAAAAGATCTTACCCAGGTGGAGCAGCAGGGTTTTCCGCTAGGTGTTGCCATCTTTGTCATTACGATGCACAAAACCAGTGCTTTATAGTACCAGCCCTAAGCCCGAATAAAATAAAAAGGGTTGCATCAGGAGGGGCATCCAGGGTCAAATCCACGCCAAATCAATAATGCGGGCAAGGATCTGGTGTTGCGACACTGAACTGATGCAGCCAAACAGACTCACAGTAGGGCCCAAAGAATTATCTTTAATTAAAATGCAAAAATATCGTCTTGGTCGGCAACAGGAATCTCTTTTGTTCTATGGACCCAATTAAGTCTACGTACAACGGCCTGTTCCAACAAAGCGAACGTTATCTATCTTACAAAACACATAAGAGGTCAGGCTTTACAAATGGCACAGAACTGTCCATGACTGTGTCTTCAAAAGTGGGCTAATTTTTTCTAAACTACATAATCAGCTGTAATATTTAAAATCATAATAATTCTTAGGTAATAGCAGGAACTCTGATACGAATGTTTAAAGCTGGACCGGATACTCTTTATAGGAGCAAAGCCATGTATAAGATTTATCATCTGTCCTCGGAACAAAATCTTACAATATCTCTTGTCATTGTTTCTTGTCAATCTGGCATTATTGATTCATGTACATTAGAATCACTGCTGCGAGTTTTGCTATTTACATGGTAATAAAAAACCTGAGGTATCCCGAAAAATGAGCGAATAAATCAATCTCCATAAGGACAACATTTGCGTGACAACATTTTAACCTTTGGCTGTCCTTCACCGTGTACGCCAATGAGCAGTACAATTCTGCAACACATGAAAAGGCTCTCAGAGCAGCTGAAAGTTGAAAATTGAAAATTCACATAACAATTCTTCTGTAAGTCGACATGGAACATAATCAGAGATGCTGATGAGCATCTCGGGGAGGTTATTTATACTACTGTCCAGGAACGTAGGGCCAGCTGATGGAGCTCCCGGAGAGCTGCATGTCGCGGATGAGTGTCTCGATGGGCGTCTTGCCGACCAAACGCATGAAGAACAGCTGAGAGATGAGGTTCGCTGGGACGGCTCGTAGTGAGGGCAGACGTAGCAGAAGTCGGCCAAAACGTTGTGGTTGGGTTGGGTACTGCATTCGCTCATATTCGGTCAGGGCCACCTGCGCCTTTTCTTGCAGGCTCTCCACGTGAGCTGGGTCTGTCAGTCCACATGCATCTATAATAAACACACACATAACAAAGTATAATGGGAGTATTATGGCGTCAGTACTATTACATTAATGGGCAGGCCAATCCCCTGCAGGGCTCTATTGGTTGCCAAATTACCCACTACCAACCTTTTTTTTTGAGTTTTCACTGTATAATTTTTTTTTACATGGTTCTTTTGTTTTGATTTGTGAATCTTTAATTAAACGATACCTTCACTACAAAAATAACTGTTCTGCTGCCCTTTCATGGTGGCCTTTCATTTTTGCATTTCAAGCAGAGCACAATTAGGCCGCCGTGCCAGGCGCAGTTTGTGTGATTTGAATAGCAAGTGCGTACCGCAGCTACATTAAACTCATGTACTAGATCAGGGATGTCAAACTCATTTTCACAAAAGTCCACATCAGCATTATATAGTTGCCTTTAGAAGACTGTCGATAACAGGTCCTACATCGGTTACTGTCTGCCTGTTCATTTTTGGACGATCTGTTGTTTTCCCTTGAGGCTAAATTTAGCATACACCATACATTTCTACAATATTGTCCCAAATATTGTAAAACCGTTTACCAACACAGTTCAAAATGGTTGGCAGTTTGCGAGGGTTTGAAGTAAGACTGCTTGGTGTTGAATGTATTTATGGTTACTGTTCTTTACACGTGATATAAGGGTGGCATGCCTGATAGTTTTTGTAAAATATGAAATGGTTTACATATAAATCAATCACTGAAGCTCCTCATCAATCATCACCTCATATACATATACAACCTCATAACACAAACATGTATTTGCTTTCCATTAACTCTAATTTACATTTCTATTCCTATTGCATCAATTTTCTTTTGTTGGACATTTGTTAATATTTCTCATCTCCACCAGTTGGAACCGGGTGCAGCAGTGGTTTTTCTAATAGTATCACCCTAATCACTTAGATGCACAATCCTGTTGATTGGAGAGCATAGAGAGCATTGTTTAAATGGATAGTTTTGTCAAAATCGTGAAAAGACTGCTAAATCAACAACAGGGATCATAATCTATTAGGAGGACTCGTAATCAAGCTTAAAGTTCAGCTTCTACTTAACAATTAAAAGTTCAAATATGTACAGTAGTGTTAACATTGCATTGGCTTAATACACTAGGCCACGTTCATCACAAAAATAAGTTGAGTTTGTTTTGCATCAGCTAATTATGGAAAAAATGTAGCCTATTGGGTACAGCTTTCGATTTTGAGTTTTGGCCGAATATGACCTGCAGGCCTTGAGTTTGACACATGGTTAGGATCATAAATGTAAACAATTTTTCTAGCTGATAAAAGCTTGTTTAATGTACCTGGTGAGAACAGGGCTATGGCTTTGAGGCAGCTATACTCGGCTGAATCCACCTGCAGTCTCGTGAGTTTATCCACCTGGTCCTGGAAGACGCGCACCTGGTCCATGAAGGAGACGACACGCTCAGCAGACATGGGTGAAGCGTGAAAGCCGGCCGCTGCCAGCAGAGGGGCCATGTGTAGCGGCAGTGCTGATTGTGCTGCGTTCAAAATGAAGAGTTCGCTCCAGCTGAGGCGCAGCAGGGCAACCTGCTCGGAGACCGGCAGGTCGGGAAAGAAGGGAATGTTCCGAGCCCACTCGATGGTGCTGAACAGAAGTCGGGCGGCCAGCTCGCAGATGCTGTCGATGCCCATGACGGAGCTGTGGCCTCCGGGCAACTGCTGGCCACACTGAGCACCGTATCGGCTGTTGGGGTAGGGTTCGGCTCTCAGGAGCTGAGAGATGAGCTCGGGTGCTGGCTGACCATTGAAAAACTCACCGCCCATGGCCGGTCCACCTGTCCCCCCTCCACCGGCTGAAACCATGGTGGTCGGACTGATACCTGAGTGTGATGGAGGAATGCGTCCGCGCTGGACTGCTGCGGGGGAAAGAAATGAAGGGTACAATATTTTTTTTAATTAATGTGTCATGTAATATTCTCTTTTAATTTCATTGTGGATCAATAAATGATGTAGATCCCAGTAACATGGAGATGGCTTTCCTTAGTTCTTACATCAACAATCTTCACTACCTTCAAGCTTTTAACAACGTTGCACCAAATATACAAAATCAGTTTTGTGCCCAGATGGAACATTATTGTTTTTTACTAGCAAATCAGCGCTGTGTCAGAAGCCCATCGTTGCGACTGGACGGCTAGGTGCCAGCCTGGTCATTAGAATGTACAAAGCCTGAATAAAAATTAAAAAAAATCTGAATTTTTAAGATGTAGATTTTTGTATACATGTACTTTGTAGATAAATTTAACAGACTATACCTTCACGTAAGTATGTAAAACACTTATTTTGAAATGTAAAAATGCTATGTAGATGTAAAAATGCTAAAATCACGCTTGGAAAATACCACAGTGAATAGGGTTACGAGATTGCAGTGGCCTTGGATCAAAATATATTTAAACTTTTATATTAACACATTACAAATCACACAAAATGGTTAAAAGGTTTGTTTTTTAAAGAGCATGCATGTCACATTATGAAGCACTTTTATGAAAGAATTATTAAATTAAATTATTTTAACTAAATGTGTATACTAAATGAAATATTATACTCAATTTAAATATTTTAAAAACCTGCTGTGGAGCACTGGGCTATAAAGTTTGAAAATGTTTTATGAGATGCTTTTCACGGAATTACACTTTAAATAATATATCCACATGTTTTTTTCTGTTATATTTTAATTTAAAAGAACTATTATTAAGATTACTAAGATTAATATCATCTTGTACGGTTGGCAGTAAAAAGGCGACTCTCCCCCTTTTTGTTTACATTTTAAATGAGTTACTTTTTACTCGACTAGAATTTAGTTTAGAAATTTTTAATACTTAATTAAAAATCCTGGAACAACTTCTCTCCAAAAACAAATGTTTTTGTGAGTATAT
>JAOTRQ010000003.1:3418838-3429110 GCA_028565875.1 Hoplisoma paleatum | reverse complement strand
TCAGGTGTGTTCTGATCCGGTTGGAATAAAAACCCGCAGCCACACTGGCCCTTTGAGGATCGGTTTGACACCCCTGAGCTAAAGTATTGGAGTGCCATGGGTGAGAGTGAAAATGGCATGGTGAGTTAGTGGTTTATTTTTAGATAAAATCCCCAGGTGGGATCGTTTGAGTACTTTCCGTGTGAAGTTCTCCCTGTGTCCATGGGTGCTCTAGTTTTGTCCCATAGTCCAAAGACATGCCATGGCCACCCGTGACTCATATCGAATTGAGTGTATCATTATACATTTACTTGATATATGTGTATACATACTTTAATTATGGGTATTTCATGTATCTTATACATTTAATGTTTCTTCACAACTGTTTTCCTACATCCTGGAGTTATTGGTTGTTTCTTTCTAAACATTGTGGTCAGTTCTTCAGGGCAAGACAGCGGAAACATGGTGAACATGTTAAAACCATGTGAACTAGTGAGGTATAGCTGATTGCACTTGGTTAACTTGATGTTTGCTGCATGACGCAGTGTGCGTGCACACCGACACACAATTCGTTGGTCTGTTTATGCCACCGAGTTCTATTATGCCTTTTTAAACATACTATGATAAAAGCTTAAGTATCACAGTCTTGTTATTTTGAGTGGTCATTTTTTTAATGATATCAAATATATCAGTATTTCTGACATACCACCCAGCCCTATTGTATGTTACTTTAAATTTCTGACATATGACATATTTACTGTAGGAAACCACCTGTCAAAGCTGCAATCTGGTGTTTCTTGGCTTCACAAAGGGACAAAATATCACTGTATGCCTCTTCACACTCTTCACTGTCAATCAAAAAGTCAACGTTAATCTCCCACAGCAATCTTCAAGACTTCAAAAACATTTTTTTTTCAAATATTTTATCTGTTCAAAAATCTATAGTGCTGCCTTGAATTCATACTGCCTACACAAAAAGAATTCTAATTACTTTGACTTAAAAGTTATTTAAATGCACTACTTAGACGATGATTACATCAGTTTTTGATTACTAAGCAAACATAGTTAGCCGCATGACATTCAAACCAATGGGATGAGAGGATGAGATGACACCACGCATATCAACTAACATCTCCCTCCATGGTACACCTCTGTACAAATGAAATATGAATAATCATTTAATTGTCATTCATTTTAATAATCAAGTAGTTGGTTACACAGCAATTGTCCAACATATTGGTTATTTTTGAAAGAAAAGATCCGAATTCTGGGATTCACCTCTAAGAATGTCTTAGAGTAAGCAATCTTTATATACAATCAAATAAAGAGTCTAATTTAAGGAAGCACGACCTTTGCTTTAAATGCATTGGATGGTACAAAATGCGAACTTAATGGGATTTTGAACAGACAATGTAGATTTAATATTCCATGTGTCAGACAAACACTGTTTCATTTTGTCACTCAGTTTGAACACACAATGCTCAGCACAAACACAACTTACCAATACCCAAGAGCCATTTGGAGAGCAGAGCAGTCAGACTCATGGCGACTTAAAGACATGCTGACCTGCTCTGATTCACTTTTTCGGCGCTCCAGAGCCGCTATTAGACGTTCGTTTCTTGCCTTCAGTCTTTCAAAGTATCTGCATAAAAAAGAATTTATGAGTCGTATAAACTACATGCATCATTATAATGTAAAACAGATATTTATGAGTCCAGTATGTTGAAACAAGCACTTTATTTAAAGCGTATTCCTGCCTTGTGCCAAATGTAAACGACCAGACTAAAGCAGTCGGAGTAAATGAAGCGAAATGAACGTTTTTATGGACAATCAACATCGGAAAATTATAGGACTATTAAGGCTACATATCTTCAGATGTTATTGTGCATCTAATATAAAATTCAGACTTGAATGTAGAACTAAAGTGGACATCTGTGTGCCCGATACATTGTGGACATCAACCATTCAACGAGAAATAATGGTAGCCTATAGCGGGTAGAGCTTTGGTCTATGAAACAAATGAAGTTTGTTTGGCAGTTTGGCAGTTCGTGCTTGAGCAAGACCTTTAACCTTGTCTGCTCCAGGGGCACTGTATGATGGATGACCACATGCTCCAAACAAGCTGGGATATGCAAAGAAAGGCTTTCATTGTCCTTTACATCTGTTTATGTATACAAGACAAATAAAAGATTTTTTTTATTCAAGAAATAAAAAAGTAAATATTTTTGTTGATAGGTGTTAAGTCTTTGTCTTACCTTTGGAGGCGCTGTGTCTCAGTTTCCAGTACTGAACTGCCATGACTGCGTCTGGGTGGCCTGGATGGAGAGGTAGAGGGTGTAAGAGACATCCTATGTAAGAACATAGGTGACCCAGGGATGGTAGGTGATGCCCAGCAGGGGCTTGAGGTCCTACTAGAGGACAAGGAAGGACTGCTGGGAGGTGAACAACTGCCTGCCCTCAGCCATTTGCTTTTTAAGTCATTCATCTGTTGACAAAAGGTGTGTTATTGACGGCATTAGACATTTGTTATATAAAGCTGGCGTAGTGATTAGTAAAATATTATTGTATGATGTTTAACCTTTTCTCTAAGTCTTTTCTTTTCCACCCCCATTTCCAAAATGGCTTTTTCTGTATTCTTTAATTCTTCCTGATGACTCTGCAGGCTGGTTTTTAAATCCTGGTTAAGTTCATGCAATGAAAGAACATCTTTTTGATATCGCTGACGCTCTTCAGTGGGAAGTTCAGACTGATATGTGATTCCAAGCTCTCTTTCCATTGCAACCAATATCTGAGCAAAGCAAAAATAGTTATTGCAGATTTTAAAGCATATTAATATTATAATATGAATGTGCATATGATATTTAGAATCTTTAAGAATGACTATCTCTACAAATGGACATTACAACTGGGAAGCTGACGTTTTACGTTTTAGCTGTTTTTTTTACTATATGAATGTTATAGTATTTTATTTGTAAAAAATTCCAGATTTTCCTATATTATACTCTGTGCTGTGTTTTGCTCTAGGGGATTGCTTGTATTAAACTTTAACTCCTAAGTAACATTTCTAAAGTAAATCTGTAGATCTGGAACTATCTAGAATAGTCGAGAATGGCATGTTTGTATAGCTAAGGCTAATTCGAGTTTGATTTTGTACGACTTATTTCATATTGGTTATTTCCATGTGTTTAATCTCACTTTCACTTGCATGCTAAGCATGCTAATTCTTTTGCTGACTTCATTTGCATTTCAGTAGAGACAGTAGGAATTGTAATAATTAAATGAAATCATTTAAATAAATCAGTTGAATTAAATGTTCGTGTATTGTTTGGGAAATGAAAGAATATTATTAGTAAATTCCTACTTGTGTGGCCTGAACCCAGCTGTCACGTGCTGCCATAACATGTTCTGTCTGGCTTTTTCCAGCGTCAGGAATGCCGGACCTGACCAGTTGTCTCCCCCTGCTGGCCGAGGACTCCAGCTTGGCTAAAACCTGCTGTAGGTTCGCCCATAGCTCTTCACTGCCACCTGTGGTTGGATATGGTAAGACCATTGCTTGACAATTTATGAAAACAATGAATCAAAACGACATAAAGGTAACAAAAATAAAAGGATTTAAATTGCCTGCAGTGAACTAACTACAAAGCACAAAGCACAACATACAAGACAAAACATTAAGATCACTGACAGGTTGACAAGTTAGCGTGTTAGCCCTGCTAAGAAAATCCAGCTAAAAACTAGCTGGTCAAAACACACGCTATGCTGGTTGGCTATAGCTTGTTAACTAACTCTTAACCAGCTTTGGGTATTTTATTTCTTGATAAACTAAAATTGTCATGAGCTAACAAAAGTGGTCCAAGGAAGGAACAGTTGTCAACCCGGTGACATGATCATGAGTGGCCAAGGCCCATGATGCACATAGGAAATAAAGGCCGGTCCGTGTGGTCCCATCCAATAGACAAGTTATTGTAGCTCACATTGCTTAAGATGATATTAGGAAGGTTAAATGCCTTTTATATTATCCTATTATCATATCTAATTGTTTTAATGCTACCAAGCACATATCAAACCAAGACAAATCTTTCCTGTTGCCTTGCTTGTTTACTGACCGAACGCATGATGTACCTGAGTGCATCTCTGGGTTGTTCTGCGTTGTCAGTGGACTGGAGTGCAACTTTAAATTAGGCGTGATGGTTTGGCGTTGTTCCAAAAAGTCTTTTCGGACCCTGGAAAAAAATCAGTTTAGTATGTGCAACTTTCTAATTAATTAAAACTTTTTAAATCATCAGTTATACATCATTATTCTGTTAAAATTAATACATTTTAATCATTATTTAAGTCTATAACAGGGATGACACACATACACATACACGCAAACAGACACACACGAAAGAAAAGACAAGCTGACACAAGGAGAACCTGCAAACATCATAAACATTGTAATAAATTGTTATTTTTCCCCTTTAGGATAAAAAAGTATCTTACTGTAGTACATAATACTAATACCAGTCAAGCATAACATTTGAGCTACAGTTCGTATGTATTCATAGACCACACAAGCCATCCTTTGCACCCCATGTGCATCAGCGAGACGGTGTGTCACAGGTGTGTTACAGGTGTGTCACATGTTAGTCACTGTTCTTTCTTTGGAACATTTTTGATCGATACTGACCACAGCAGAACAGGCACACTATACAAAACTAGATCCAGTCCTCTAGCCATAACAATTTGGCATTTGACAAACTCGCTCAAATCCTTTTGCTCACTTATTTTTATTGCTTCTGAACTCTAACTTTGAGGATTACATGTTCACATTCTGCTTAATATATTCCATCCACTAACAAATGCAATGAGAACGCCATGGGCCTAATGTTATGCCTGGTTGGTGTATACAAAAAAATGTGTGCGATTACCCTGGGGTTTGCAGCACATCCATCTTCACATTGAGATCAGATATCATTTGGAGTAAAGTGCCCACATCAGCCATCTCATGGCCGGGGCGTGTTTGGCTGTCAGTGTTCTGTAGGGATACAATTCAAATATATATATATATATTAAAAAACATAAATAAAATGAATTAAATAAGTATGGTATCATTTTAGTTTTTATGCTTCAAACATCTGGGTCTTTGTTAAGAAAATAATTAAAAAATTCTTGCATTGATTTTGGAAGAGAAGATCTGGCTTGCATACAACATTCCAATTAATTTTAAAAGTAGGAGATACGGTCGGGCCTTTGGAAAGTGACTTACGTTTGTCCACACCAAATTTGTGTCTAGGGGTACAGTTTTGCTTGAGCAGGAAATGCTTTGTACCACAAAAAAGACACGTAATATTTTATAAAATTAAATGTATACACATTAGCAATGAGCATGGCAGAAACACCAAGCATGGGTGTACACATCCACATGCATATGCCTATTTAGTACATTTTTTATTTGTTAACAACAATGGTTATTATAAACAGTTATGTCTCATTATAAAAGGTTCTGTTGCACAAGCTTTTGTTTTGAGCAGAAACAAAGGAAGCACACATCCTGCAAGCGCACTTCCTGCTTTAATAGTGTTGTGATCCTAATCTGATAATCTGTGTGATGTTAATCATTCTTATTGCTTGCATTAATCTATAAACAATTTTACACACTTTTCATAATAATAATTTTTTAGCTATAGTTGTCTGTGTATGCCATATTAGTGCATACAAAACATGACATTAAATTACGTTAGTATAATTATGGTAATTTAGGAATGTGTTATGAATATAAATATGGAGCAAATGGATACAAATCCCCTATTTGTAGGCCAATTCCTTCCTCTCCTTCCTGATCATAATAGGTTTTATTATTTTACTATTTTTAACCCGTGACTAAGCAGATTAAGCATCAGTAAGACAAAACATTTAAAAAACAACATTTTTTTTACCTCTGACATTGTAGCTACACATTCAGTTCCTGCAACACCTTTTCCTTCTTCGTCTTGGTTCCAGACTCAACTGTACACAGCAGGATTTTAGGATTATAAATCAGAACCGTCATGTTGCTTAGTGTGATTATAGGCTTGAGTAGTTCCACACTGTGTCTGCCTCGTGGCATTCTGTGTTGTCAAATAAGAAAAATAAACTAATTTAAAGATTTTTATCCATTTCACCGTTTTGCAAAGAAGTTACTGCCATCTAGTATAAAACTTACACTGTCCTTCACATGCCCTATAGAACTTACACTGTCCTTAACATGCCGTTAAACCTTTTCTGAAGTACTTGAAGTCATGGCTATAGCCCCCACCCATACTTTGTGAGGTCTTTTCCTGTTTTGCAAACTACACAGAAGTCCTTTCACTTGTAATGATAAGAATAATAAGAATACTGACACTAATATTAGCAGTAATAATATCCAGCATCATCTTTTAAAAACACTTTTGATTAAAAAAAAACTTAAACAATGAGCTTTACAGATACAGTAGAGATACCGTAGATAGCACATTGTTATATCAATTTATAAATACTTTACTACATAGTCGAAAATATATGGACATTTATGCTTTATGTGCTTATGTAAACAATGAGTTAACAGTAATATGTATTTAGAACCATAAAAGTCATCCACTTGTTCTGTAAATTCCTCCAGAAGATGTTGATGTTTGTCTCTGAGAATGTCATAGTTGAACACACTTGGCGAATACACTAAACACTTGAATAGGTCAACAGGAACATTTCAGTATCTTCATTTAACCCGATTGCATGTCTTTGGACTGTGGGGAAAACCAGAAAACCTGGAGGAAAGCCAAACAGACACAGGATTAAAACGCAATGCCGGAAATTCCTGGCTTTACTTTACTGTCAGGCGTTGTACACGATGCACAGTCATATTATCTTATATGTTCTTTCATATACTCATGCCACAAGGTTTAATTGATGTTATTCACAGGGTGACTGGGTAAAATTGTGGGTAACACTGCCACCTCACAACAGGGAGGGCCCACTGTGATCACTGTGCCGGACCCACTGTGATCTTGACTCAAACACAATCTTCATACTAATATTTGCGCACTAGGTGGCAGTACTGTGCTTACTCAACTTCATTACCTCAGTCTCTCAACGAAGTATCTATATGAGGAAGTATTGAGGAAATTTATTGATCGTTTTTAAGCTGTTTTTTAAGATTTCGGTGAGATATTTTTATGCTGTTATATATTTAATTCTAATAATTGTTCCTATTAAACATTAAACAGTATGTAATAACTGCTCAGAAGAAAGTATTGTTGTTGCTCATTTAATGTTTTTCATACTAACGCTAGGTAGCTTGTAGTTTACGGTCATGTTTCAATTAGGACTGATGTAGGGCACTAAGTAGGGTGCAGACGGTCTTATGTTACGGTTGGCATGGTGTGTATACATAAAAGGGTATGATAGGAATTTGGGACACAGCCAGTATCTTTGCTTCTGTATAGCTCGATGTTATTCGGGCTGAACATTACTAGTCAAGTAGAAGTGAGTAAAGCTTTATGCATTTTTGTATTATTATATTTTTATTGTATGTTTATTGTTTAATAAACAGGCGCAACACACCTTTTCTATATTTATAATATTTATTGTCTTGTCTTGTGCTGAATTAAATAGTTAATTTGCATATTTAGTGATTTAGGTACACCCCTCCTATTTACATCAAACAAACATAACAATATGAACACTGTCAGGTGAATTAAATAACACAGATTACGTAATCACGGCACATGTTAGTGGGTTGGATTTATTACCAAGCAGAGCAGCATTTTATCATCATAGTTGATAGACCGAATACATACTAAGTGATTAACAAGTCTTTATTATAATTAATATTGTTGTGTTTAGAAAACTGGGCTTGTGATCAGAAGGTTGCCGGTTTGATATCTCCCAGCTGTGATGGAGGGTTTGGATCCAGGCTTGGCAGACGGAGAGGAGCGAGCAGTGGAGCTGCGACCAAGGACGCGGTCTAACCCGGAAGGTGCAGAGGACAGACGCAGCAGTAACGGCGGGATGAACAGCCCAACGACTTCTCTGCCGGCTGTGGGTAGTCGAGTGGAGGGCGAGGGAGAAGCAGCCAGCACTGAAAGTACACCAAGTTCAACTACCACCATCACGTCTACTGTTCCCACCCCCATTGCTGGTGCAGCCACGACTTCCTCAAGCACCGTGGCTACTTCGGGGCCCAAACCGTGCCAGGCTTCACTGTCAGCCCAGATTTCTCCCGCATCAGAGCTCCAACTCAAAGTGCCCAGGGTCAACTGCCCTGAAAAAGTGGTGAGTTACTGGGAAGTGTCTAAAGGCTGAATGATTTGAGTGTTACAATGTTAATTGTGTGTAGTATTTTTGAAATAGATTATCTGTTTGGATCTATCAGAAGAGATGTCCTTGCAGAAACTTGAGGCTTACAATGGGTAAATTATTTACATAAAACTTTATAAGTATACACTGATGTGGTAGTTATTTTATAGCGTTATGTTTTTGTGTATTATTTATCCACAGAGCAAAGGCTAATGCTCTGAATATCTCCCAGAAGATGATTGAAATGTTTGTGAGAACAAAGCACAAAATAGACAAGAGGCATGAGTTCGCCTTGGTGGTGGTCAATGATGATGCATTATGGGTGAGTAGGGTAAAATTGTCTACCAATACCGGTTTGTGGGTCATTTAATACCGGTCTGCACAGCAAACATAAGAAGATCGAGAAGGCTATTAGGCAATTGGTTACATCTAGATTGTACCGGAAATGGGGGTGGGGTGGAGGGTTTTGCACGTGAAGTGAACGGAATAAAACAATACATTAATTTCTTTCCTAACTTCTTTTTGTTCCCAGTTATCAGGTTTCACATCTGATCCAAGGGAGCTTTGCAGCTGTTTGTATGATTTGGAAACCAACATCTGTGAAGCGTTTAGTATCCTTTACATCTTATTAATGACAGTTATTGAAGAAATGTGCGATCATAGCATACAGATTATTCCCTAACAGTTTAATCTAGACATAGAGGACCTTCTCAGCACAATGTGAGTATTTGCTTGCAGACTTCATATTCGTTTATTTTTATTACTAGAACTTTAATGTATGGGTTTGACTTTGTATTCAAAGTTATGATATTTACATTTTACGTTACATCAAATACCCCGATCAGTCTGCCCCGGTCCCGCTTGCTAGATGTGTCCATGTAATAAAAAATCTGGCTGGTGTAACTTGATAATTTAATAATTTAAACAGCCTTCAGAAGATTGAGCTACCCACGATGGACAATGTGCAGACGATCCCTCCACCGTTTGTGATCCGTACACTCCTGATATACAGTCGACAAGCAGGACAGCTGCAATTCAACCCATCTGATGCCGTCAATGTAAGTCAGCTGATGTCTCATTGTTTTTCATTACGGCCATAATGAAGCTTTTTGGGTTTATTTATTTCTCATTGTTGACATGTCCTGGCTTACAGAAAATGTTGCGTTCACCATATTTTTTCTTCGATGTGATTTACCTTCATAATGGAACAGATGAGCAAATGGAGGACACCAGTTGGAGGGTAATATTCTATTTTTAAGTCTTTGTTTGTTTTTCGTCATGAAATTCCAACAACAGAACAGTTTGTTTAATGAAACTTTAACTTTTAATATTTGTTTTAAACAGCAGAGGGCACTGCTTATTAGACTTCATTCAATATAAACATAACAGGGAATTCATTATTTAGATAACTTCGAGATCATCTTAAATACAGTATTTTATTTTAGGAAAAATAAATAAACAAAAGAAAAGAAAAAAAAAACGTATCGTGAACCTAGTATCGTAAATTATGGGTAGTGTATCGTTATTTCTTTACTAATAGGTGATGCGAATACGTAGTACTGTTCATCTCTTCATCATGGCACCTGTTTGTAAGTGGGATGTATTTTGCAGCAAGTGAACATTTGATCCTCAAAGTTAAAGATGTTTGAAGCAAGAGAAACGTGCAAGCGTAAGAATTTGAGTTTGATACTTTATGTCTGCAGTGGTCAGTATCTATCAAAAGTGGTTCAAGGAAGGAACAGTGGTAAACCAGAAACAGGGTCAGGGGCGCCTAACAAAGGCTGGCAACAGACTAGGTCCAGTAGCAGTAAATGCTGGTTCTGATAGGAAGGAGGTTATACATTTGTTGATTATGGGGCTGCATTGACCAATCAGGTCCTTAACATTAAGATCTTGTGCATAACATGAAATGTACCGTATTGGCCGAGTATAAGCCGCACCCGAATCTAAGCCGCACCCTTAATTTTGAGAGGGATTCAGAAAAAAATATAAAAATTG
>JAOTRQ010000003.1:3358599-3381761 GCA_028565875.1 Hoplisoma paleatum | reverse complement strand
ATCGACCAATGGAATTTGTCCGACTAGTAATTTTTTTGGTCGACCAACGATTAATCGATTAATTGCGGTCAGCCCTAATAAACACACAATGTGGCCTCAAAGAAAATTAAACTAATCGTCCAGATTGCAATCATAGCACAATATTTTACAATTGGCACCACAGAGCGACGTGGCCCCCAGTCAAGGTGAGTTTAACATAAAAATGGTGACTTGTGGTTAGCATTGTTGCCTCAAAGCAAAAGGTCTAGTAGTGTAAATACAAATAGTATTTAGTATTAATCAGTATAGTACAGAAAATAAATTCTGACTGGCTCTGTACTACCTTAGCTGGTGTCCACTCCATGGGTCCACAAGCATTGCACTTATTGTGATTCTCTTCACAATGCTCTTGGTTAGACCTCTTTATTCAGAATACCTACAACTATTAGGAACGGTGTTCCTCACCTCTGCTCCGCTACCTTCGGTCACGCTCCCTCCGATCATCGCACACTGACGGGACGCACCGGTTTCAGACTGATTACCCAAATGGGGTATTTAAGCCTGTGTTCCCCAGAGATCGGGGCTTGATCATTTTACCCTCTTGTGCCCCTTATTGTTCTCTGTTTGGATTCTGTTTTTGTTTGGTTTTAGTCCTGACTGTCGGTCTCTTTATTAAGTTGGGTGTTTTGTTATCTTAATTAAATCCTGGTTTATATTCAGTACGATTCCGCGGCTGTTTATTGTTACGGGGTGTCGTGGCATCTAAAGAGTCCCAGCAACACCAACCAACGAGGGGCTTCCGAACAGAATCCCTAACAACAACATCATTATGTAAAAATCGGAGCATCACATTGACAGAAATGAATCACCAGCAAGCCTGTTGATTTCGTCTGTATGTATTTGCAGCCCAACCAAAGCCAGTCTGTATGGAGCCATTCTGTTTACACTTCAGGAGGTTCACTGGCTTCCTGTGTCCAAGAGCACTCTCATCTGTCTCTTCACTCTCTTCATGGCTACTTCTAAGGTAAAGCTTTTCATCTGTATCATAAGATCTAAAAACTAGTTTGGATTATATTTATATCTACTTATATTGGTAAAGTAGATTTTGAACATCGTGAAACCTCCTTTTGCTTACATAATGGCACAATAGTCATGCTGATAAGATTATCAAAGCATTTCCAAAGTCCAAGAACTCTCCTTAATGAAAGAATTTTTAACAGTTTTCATCAGCTCTCTGTCGCATCTTCAGAAAGCGAAATGTAAAGAGAAAATTGGTCCAAAATGATTTATCAAAAGTTAAATGGTCTAAATCTTAAATGGTCACAGTTGTTTTTCTCAGGGTGATACAAGAACGCACTGGGAGCAATGGAAGTTTTGGAAATTACAACAGCGCCAGTAGTCTGAAACTCCTGGCTTGGACCTCGTGCCACACTAACCACTGGGATACACATATCAGTGTCAGTCTCGAGTCCAGATGAATAATTTTCAGTAAAAGTTAACATATAGTTTAATGGGAACATGGCTGTTACATTATGTCAGTAGCGGGATGAATTAGCGTAAACAGTAATAAGCAAAAGTTAATTTTTAAATAAGTAGTAGCTAAATACGCAGCGAATGTGTTCCAGCATTTGTGTTTCTAATTGACTGTAATTTCATAATTGAACACACTTGTTAGCATTATTATAACAATCAGTATTTTACACAAAATCCCCGAACAGGAGTAGCCAAAAGAAGAAAAAAAAGATGCTGGATAGTCTGATGATCGTATATCATTTATATTATAGGTGATTATGACTGCTCGTCACTCTCACGGATCTCCCTTCGCTTTTGTGGAGACATGGGTGTCTCATGTTCTTTTCGGCTCTCCTCTTGCTGTTGAAGACGCTCATGATCACCATTACTCTGCTCCAGCTGCTGGAATCGCCCCTGCCTCTCCAGCCAAAACCAAGGAGGAACTAAGTGAAGGCACTCGCAAGAGAAAGGCCAAGAAAGCCGAGTAGACCCGAAACGTCTTGTAAAAGTTTTGTTTCTGGGTAATTTGACAATACAGGGGTTTCTGTTATTCTATCTGTCACTGAAACGGGTGTTTAGTCTGATGTCCGTCATGCAAATTTCATGTTTTGTAAATGGTGCTATATAGGACCTCTGTAAATAGTTCACCAGTATTTCTCATCACTGACGATCATTTGCAGTGTATCTATTTATTACCCAGTAAATTAAGTGTGCTCCTTTATTTATTTCATTCATTCTGTACATTGATTTTCATTAGCGGAGATCCCTCACTCCCTTACTGTGGTGAACTACCTACTGGACATTGCTGCTGGAACATCACGCCCAATGAAAGAATGAACCAGTCCCAGCCAAATTATCATGAAATCACTCTAGTGCCAACTTTCTGAACGAACTGCCAAAGAATGCTCAAAACTCATGTAAGCTGTACACCATGTTGGATCTGGCCGTACACTTTCAAAAATAAATATTTTTTTTCCAATCAGTGCTGTTGTTCGCCTTACAAAAAAGTCATCGCCTTACAAAACAGGTTATTTAAAAGCGCTACTTAGACAGAAATTAATGTAAAATACTTAATAATGCAGAGTTTCCAAGAGATCCTCAATAATAGTAAAAGCATTTCTAAAGGAACAACTGATATGTCATTAACTTTTACTTACTCAGAAGCTTGCTTCGTGGGATAGAATTCCTTTATTTTGTTTGTTTTTCCAACCCCAACCCGGAAACCTACACTGGGAAACATGAGAGGTTAACATAATGGCACTGAAAAAATAATGGCTGATAATTTACTGCAAGGAATCCACACAGCTCATGAATACGAACCAAGCCAACATCTGTGGATGCAATCACTGGCCACCAAGACACAGAATAAACACACCAACACCAACCAGCTCCATTAATCATTCTGACACATAATAAAACAGAAATGTAAATCTTATGTAGAATAAGTTCTTAAATATCAAACATGATAAGTGGAAATCACATATTTACATGTGGTAGGAATATTCCACGAAATCCCCTTCCAGGAGAGACATTTTCTGCAAGAACCCTTTGTTATTTCCCAGATTAGTGTTTGCACAGATGTTAAAATGAGCTAAAAACATGGCTTTGGTGATGTCAGAGGTCTGGATGGGATATAAAATCAGAGGAGGGGATTGAGAGATGTTTCAGTCAGGCAAACAATCGCCTGAACACTAATCCTGAACTGAACACAAAAGAAATAAACCATGCTAGTATTTGGATTTCTTATTCTGTTATCTGGATTTCCTAATCTGAGAAGCAGTGAAGTTTCTGTGCTTGGAGCATCAAAAGGTGGGTCATTTTTTATTATCTCAATACTGATTATCTAATATTGAGTAATGTATGCAATATTAAATGCACATAGCGACTGCATAGACTTGAAATGATTTGATTTCACCAAAAAACTTAAAACTATTTACTATTAATAAGGAACGTCGTTAAACCACAATGTGTTCCTATGTTTAGCTACTTTTTAATTCTATGAAAAAAGCTTGTTTGGATTTTATTTGTTTCTTCTCAGCACTGTTCAATTCAGATATGGTAATCACGAATAAGTGGAAAGTAAAAGTTAGTAAAATGTAAAATATTTGTTTAGTAAGTAGATGTAAATAAGAACACCAGTTTTAATTGATACGTTTGAATTTAATTTAAACGTTTTATTTGATGATCAGCACTAGGCTGCCTTTATTGAATGCAAATGACTATTATAACCAATCATCATTTTGAGTGACTGAGGGTTATAAGGGCCTCGCTCTTATATTATGCCTTGATATGTTTTAAAGCCATTAATTATTGTATTACTTTAATGTTTTAACCTACCTGACAAATAAGTGACGTTCAGCTTCATGATTAAATGCAGTTTAACATGATATAATATAATAATAAAAGGCTCAACTGTCTACAGTGGTAAGATCTAAACTAACAGTTCTATATGGACCTAGCAAGATATCATAAACAAACACTTGATATAGAAATACTTTGTTGTATGTGTTATTGTATGATTTTGTTCGGTCGATGTATCTGACACATGTTGTGGACACGTTAATGGAAACACCACATTTTCTCCTGAATCACACTACCTATAGCAGTCTGGATCTGAACTGCTGAACTGAACAGCTTCTTCAGTTTAGCATTTTTCCTTATTCGAAAACACAATAATTTTATTACTTCATTACAAGTTGTCCATCTGATTTTCAGGTGAAGTGAGGTGAAACTGATACAAATGCAGTGACTACGAAATTCAAAACTATTCCGATTCCACTAAGATTCCTATCCCAATTACTGTATTATTATTATTATTTGAAACAGCATTATAAAATATTTGTTACAAACACATTTGTTGCAGCATTTGCATTGTTATTACCAGATCATTGGCTTTCTCGCTTATTGAAAGATAAACAGTTCTAATATCTTTACATAAAGATATTTCCAGATAACAAAGGTATTCTTAGGAGTAAGAGAAAAGAACAAAAATGTTTTTTGCAATACCACAATACTTAGACAGATGGTGAGTAAATGAGAAAAGCAAACGTATTGCAATCCTTGTTGCCTGGAAAGTCTACAAGGTAAATCACATATTTCTTATATATTTTACATATTTGTTTGATATTTTCAGTAATTAAAATTTAACAGTTTTACTGGTTACACTTTGTTATTGTAACTGGTTACATTATAGACAGAAATGTAAGTTAATCATTACAAACGGTACATAAGGTTACATCTAACAGCCATGGACAACTTAGTATCTCCGGTTCACCTCACATGTCTTTTAACCTTGTTTAGGAGAAAACTAACACACCTAGGGCTCAAACTCACGACCTTGTTTGTAACAATAGTGCTTCTACCCACTCCTGAAGCAGCCTTATTTACCCAGGATGGGACCTCAATCAAATTTACAGAATATGGTGATGTTGTTACTGGGATGGAATCAAAGACCTTTCCTGATGTAACTTATTTCTCTGTTCACTAGTTTCACTGGCATTAGAATATCACAAATAAATTTTTTATGTTATAAAACTACAGCTAGATTTGACCCTTGCCCAGTAAAGAACTCGCTATCATTCATCATAGCATGCTGACATAGGAACCGTTCAAAAGCCTCATGGAAAAATAATCAAAAGACGAGTAAAAGTCAACATATACGACCTTATGGATCTGTTTTTGTCATTAGAAATTTAAGGCACGTTTAAGATTCAAGATTCAAAGATTTATTGTCATATGCACAATAAGAAAGCAGTTTTCCTTGTACAATGAAATTCTAACTTTTGCTGCTCGTTGAGAATGCCAGACAGAAGTTAAGATAAACACAATAATGAAATAAGAATATAAGAATTTTCAGTAATAAAAGTAAAAGTGTTTTTCTACTCTCTGCTATTGAACAATATTTACATTCTGGTTTTATATGTTACAAAGATATGTTAATTCATAAATCAGTGAACATTTTACTATATGCCGTTGACTAATCATAATCCAAGCAATTCTTTTACTCAACAGATGAACAGATAGTAAATCAAATAAAGTCCACAAACCAGGCGCTGGCGGAAATCAAGGAACTGCTGAAACTACAGGTAATAACACACCACAAACAGTCCTGTTCCTTCAGATCCACAACACAAAAAGCATGACTTTGTCTCCAAATTGCATGTCATAAGACTGTTGGAGAAATCAAGAAATAGAAAGGACTAAACCTGGGACCGAACCATGGTTCAAATTACATCTGACCAATTTCAATAGTGCAAAAAGATTAGTACTTTTAGTTTTGTAACGAGTGCAGCCAAGCTGGTCACCAGCTGATCTGTATTTCATTATTTTATTTAGATAGAGGAAATCGTGTTTCTGAAGAACACAGTGATGGAGTGTGAAGCCTGTGGTAAGTAAAACTAAAATTTAGTATTTATGCCAAATTACTTCTCAAGTCACAGGAAAGGAATTAGAAGTAAGATCATCATGAAACATTTTGAACAATACACTTTGACAAATAATTATGAACTTTCTGAAGAGGTGTCTGGGTAGTGCATCAACAAAACATTCTCATACGTACCACAGATCTCAAGCGCTTAAGTCTCAGCTCTGATATCAGCTGACCAAGCATCTTGGCCAAAAGGAAGTTCATGCTCCTGTAATAGCCTCTGCTGGCCAGTCGATGGCACCTGTACAGAAACGAATGGAAAATTGAAACAGGTGTGAGACTCAAAATAGTTGTTTCAAAACGATATTACACATCAGGTACAAGAAATACAAGCAAGTAATAGGTTAACTCCTCATTATGTTGGACGTATGCTGAAGATGTGAAAGCAATCCTCTATTCATTTATAAATTGTCTAACATTCAAAGAATTTAACTCTTCTTCAAGGCCAGCCAACAAGTATGGGCCCTGCTGAGTTTTTTCAAGCTTTCCTCCTGACTTTTAGTTTATTTTTAATGCGAGCTTTTATTATGTTGGCCCTGGATGCTCGATATCGGCCTGTTTTTTAACCTCTTAATTTATTATATTTTATTCTATAGGGATGCGTTCTGATTTCGATCCCAAACCTTCCTGTGATCCCAATCCCTGCTACCCGGGTGTTAAATGTACTGAGATAGCTGATGGTTTTAGATGTGGACCCTGTCCTGATGGCATGGAAGGGAATGGCACCCACTGCACAGACATCGATGAGGTAAGAGCCGAGAAAGTTTAATAGATTCTTTTATTATTTATTAAAGTGGTAAATTATGATATCATTATATTCTTTTGGTTTATGGTTGTAGTGTACTGTAAATCCATGCCATATGGGTGTAAGGTGCATCAACACATCGCCTGGTTTCCATTGTGGCCACTGTCCTCCTGGCTATGTAGGATCCCAGGTGCAAGGAGTGGGACTTGACTATGCAATCAACAACAAACAGGTTGTATAATTCAATTGACTTAAAAATGGCAAACGCACAAATACAAGGGGGAAAAAATATAAGTTATTGTTAAAAACGTGTATTTTTTGTGTAAAGATTTGCCAAGATATAGATGAATGTAAGACTTCAAATGGAGGCTGTGTGGAAAACTCCATCTGTCTGAACATCCCGGTGAGTGACAAAAAAGATTCTAATCCATGAAGTGTAGTATCATTCATTATTAAATGATGTTGTTTACATAATACTAAGTACTACAAATCAAACTCTTGAACGGGTTCTGTTCAGGCTTTTTGGAGCAAACTGTGGTTGGAAGTATCAAGGGGGCATAATTGTACCTCATACTCGGTTGGGGAGATAAATAATGAAAAACAAATTTAGCCAACTGATAGAAAGAAACCCACACAGTCATGAGGAAAACATGCAAACGCCCCTTCTTGATTAAGAGGACTATACTACCCAGCCATCCATCTAACCATCCATCTACTCAAATCTCACACCTCACAACATTTCCCACTTATTAATTCCCACTATATTTGTCTATATGTATGATACAGGGGTCTTTCCGATGTGGTTACTGTAATCCAGGCTATATAGGAGACCAGACCCAAGGCTGTAAGCCCAAGAGGGCTTGTGGGAATGGTCAGCCCAATCCTTGTCATGCAAACGCTGATTGTATTGTCCATCGAGATGGCAGTATAGAGTGTGTGGTAAGTATACTATGTTGATTTCCATTGCCAATTATCTAGTTTTACCACTGCTCAATCCTGTTTAAAATCATGGTGGAACACACAATGCACTAAGTATCTGAACAGGTCACCAGTCTGTTGCAGGATCATTAACTGGTAAATTATCTTCGTGGGCAGATTTGAAGGCAGAAAAACGGGTAACAATAAAATAAAATACTTGTGAGGGAAAAATACAAATGAAGCTCAGTTCACAAGACACCAACTCATAAAATGTCACCCTATTTGTTTTCACCTATTTGAGCAACAACAAGACTTAAAGACTAGAAAAAGACGTTGAATCCAGGATTACCAAGAAAAGTGCAACATTTGAACTTGGTCACTCATGACCTTATCATGTGTTTTACCAATGTTTTCTTTCTTCTGAGCACTTTTGATAGATATTAGTCCTTGCAGACCAAAAACAGCCCACAAGAGACAAGGGCAAATTTTCCCCAGTCATCTAGCAATCACAATTTAGCTTTTGTCAAACTCTTTCAAATTCTTTTACTTGCCCTACACACGAATGTTGGTGTCTAACACATTAACTTTAATGAAGAGCTGATCAGTGTTAATCACCTAACCTGTTATAATAATGCTACAGTATGTCTAGCTGTTTATGTATATGACTCACTAAAGCATCCCTGAAATATCCCAATCTAACTAGAATCCTACATGTCTGTACATAGTGTGGAGTTGGTCTGGCTGGTAATGGATACCAGTGTGGAACTGACACAGATATTGATGGCTTTCCTGATGAGAAGTTGGCGTGCTCTGAAAGAAATTGTGCTAAGGTATAAAAAAAATATACTCTCGGGAATCTTATAATGGAACCCAAACTTAAACATTCTGAATGTGCCGTTATGCAGGACAACTGCCTCACTGTACCAAACTCTGGCCAAGAAGATGCTGATAACGATGGTATTGGAGATGCATGTGAAGAAGATGCGGATGGCGATGGAATTCTCAACACTGAGGTTTGGTGTTAGATTCAAATTAGGAACACTTTGTTCAGAACTGGGTCACAGTGGGATCAGCGTCTATTCCAGTAACTCTGGGAGCAGGATGGTTTTAATTATGAAACAAAACTGACCTAGATCTAAAAACAAGCTTTGAACCTTAACTGTTCCAGGTGTTAATGTCTAATGTTTCTGTGCTAATCAGGAGAAGCAGCTATTAAAAATACAGGGAGGTTGGGACGGTGTTGAAAATGCAGATAAAATAAAACTGCAAACTGTTCCTTAGAACTGTTAGAACCTAGAACTTAGAAAACCATGAAAGCACTGAATTACTTGATAAATATGAACCAAAGTCTAAAACCAGGTCTGTTCTTCCCAAAAAAAATGTACGTTGCAGATGTATTTGCAGAAAGAATAAGCTAAAAACTGAAACGTTTACTTGCTTGTTATACTCTGTGACAAAAAGGATTTTAAATGTGGAGAAATTGAATAAAACATGGAATGAAACACGCAGGAAAAGATGTTTATTAATAAATGAAATGAAGTTAAGCAGACCAAACATTAAATAAATCAGTTCAAATTAACAAACTTATTTTTCATTGGGGTCGGGGATGTAAATAAATAAGGAACCATACCACCTGCTGCTTTCCCCTTTAGGATAACTGTGTCTACGTGCCAAATGTAAAGCAAAAAAATGTCGACCAAGACGACTTTGGAGACGTTTGTGACAACTGCCCCTCGGTTAAAAACAATGACCAAAAAGACACAGACAGCGATGGAAAGGGTGATGAATGTGACGATGACATTGATGGCGATGGTACGATGGACACAAATATTTAATAGAATGAATCCATGTAAATCAGAATCTTTCAGCTTCTGCTTTGTTCTCTTAGGCATCAGAAACGACCAGGACAACTGTAAGAAGGTTCCTAATGTTGATCAGATTGATCGTGACGGTGATAAAATCGGTGATGCATGTGACAGCTGCCCTTACGTTCGCAATCCTGACCAGGTCCATTTCCTTTATCATCATTATATATGGCACATGACTTGGTTTTCCACCTCAATGTAATTTAAAATGTCACTTTTTGTGCTTACAGTCGGATGCAGATAATGACCTGATTGGTGATCCTTGTGACACCAACAAAGACAGGTATTTCATCATTTTGGACAGTTTACCGATCATGTTCTCCATACGTTTGAATTTTTTTTTGTGCTTTTATTTACAGTGATGGAGACGGTCATCAGGACTCTATTGATAATTGTCCTGCAGTCATCAACAGTGCTCAACTAGACACAGACAAAGACGGCATTGGAGATGAGTGTGATGAGGATGACGACAATGATGGAATTCCTGATCTTCTACCTCCAGGACCAGATAACTGCAGACTAATCCCCAACCCATTGCAAGAAGACTTAGATGGTTAGTGTTCTAGGATGGCTAACGTAATCTGAAAGAGAGCTCTTTCGATTAGTTAAACTTGTGTTGAAGTTTAATGCTGCTAAAGCTTAATGGTAAAGTGGAATAACTAGCACACCAGAACTAATGTTTCAAACTCATCAGCTTAAAACTCGGCTCTGCCATTTACTCTAAATTTCTCACAATTGTTAAAAACTTCCCACTGCATAAATTTCTTTGTGTTTTGCTAAGTGTTTTATACTATGGCATATTAAGGTCAGAGGTGATCTGGATCAAGAAACTTTATTTGTTAAATCTATATATGTACAAAGTGTATAAGATCAAAATTGCGTTCTTCTCCTACAGGGAGAAAGGCTGTAGCGAATTTTATGCGCCGCCTACACACCATGGGAAAGAAAAAGCCCCCCCCCCCACTGTGGTATTTCAGTCACAGTATAGGGACAGGCCAAAAACAACTTTGGATGAACACACCACGTTACAAAACATACACACAAGACACAACAGCACAACAAGGGTATGAGAGCAGTTTACTTGAGGGCTCGTCTTTCAATTTTCATTTTCTCTTTGTGTCAAAAATACAAGTTCGTCCATATCCCGCCGCAGATAATCAAGCTTTTCGTTGATGACATCCAGATAACGATTAAGAGTCACTATCTGATTGATCACTCTGTCTATGGTATTAATCGTGTCAGGAAGCCTGTGGTGGCTCTGGACGGCTCTCCCAACTTCGGCATATGTGCGGAATACCAGGAGACTTGCCATGCCAAGCAACAGAATCCCAATAATCGTTAATCCAAACAGAAACAGATCCTCAATGTCTGCCACAGAAAGGGGGGCCAGACACACGAGCCGCCACACTTCCAATGAGTCCCTCATATATCCCGCCGCGAAAGTTCCGTCAGGACAAATGGGTTCCTCAAACCCTAAACCAATAGTCGAGAATATCGCACTGAGAGACCATTTAATCAAATCCATCTTGATTTTTATTGAAAAGCAGCACTGAGTCTCTCAATAAACCAGACAGCAAGCAACAGTGAGGAAAATGTGTCCGTCTTTGTCGAGAGCAAAGTAAGAAGAATGTTTCAGGACAGTGCAGTGATAAGCTAAACAGGACTGCTTTGACTCATTTAAAACAATAGAACAATGGTTGTTATGGCCTTACAATTGGTGCAAAGCGTTCAGGCAGGCAGCTTTACCTGGAATCAGAAATTTTAGTTGTGCTGTTGCCATGCAGCATATTTAATGAAACGTTCACACTCCATTGTAAACAACATAGAATAGAATGGAATTCAACTTTATTGTCATTGCACGTGTCACAAGTACAAAGCATCAAAATGCGGTATGCAGTTACATGACTTACCGGGAAATAAATGTTCAACGTTCAACGTTATCTGGAGATAGAATCTGTACATTTATCCTCTTCATGTGATCTGCAGGTAATGGAATCGGAAACGTCTGTGAAAAGGACTTTGACAATGATACATATGTAGATGTGGTGGATGTATGCCCTGAGAATGCAGAGGTCACTCTTACCGATTTCAGAGCATACCAAACTATCGTACTGGATCCAGAAGGAGATGCTCAGATTGACCCGAATTGGGTGGTTCTTAATCAGGTTTGTGTTGTTTCTTCTTTTCTTGGAAATAATGTTGAGTGTGTTATAATGCAGTAGAAAAAGGTAACTCTCGTTATCCTTTCAAATAGGGAAAGGAAATTATTCAAACAATGAACAGTGACCCAGGACTAGCTGTTGGTAATGCACAGTTATAAACCGCTATAAACAATACAGACTGGATTGCTATTGCTTACTTGCTGATATGACTGAACTGTTCCTTCATACAGGTTACACAGCGTTCAATGGCGTGGACTTTGAAGGAACGTTTCATGTCAATACGGTAACGGATGATGACTACGCTGGATTTATATTTGGTTTTCAAGACAGCTCGAGCTTCTATGTGGTCATGTGGAAGCAGGTGGAGCAGATCTACTGGCAGGCTAATCCTTTTCGAGCTGTCGCAGAACCAGGAATTCAACTCAAAGTAAATAAAACTGCACTGACCTTCATTAAGTATTGCAAAATAGTGAAAGCAATGTCACATTATAACAAGAAAATCTATTATTTTACTTGTTGGGCAAATATTCGGATTGACATGTTCTTTTATATTGTGGGTAATGGTTTAAAGTTAGTCTAAATTAATACAGCTCTCAAGTTACACCATGGCATGGTAAGGATTACAATTTAATACGTTTCTTCTGACCCCTGGTGGATATTTTATGCAATTCATGCACAATAAAACATTTGTGAGAGTCAAACGGTCATCACCCAATCAATGGCTGTTTGATGTTTTGTCCGATGGTCCTGGTCTGGATATTAAGGAGTCTTGAAAGGTCTTGGTCTGAACCCTAATGGATCTCTAGATCTTAAGGTCTTGTTCTGGTTCTCAAAAAGTATTGTTCTGAAGTTTTAAGGGGTACTGGGAATACATGTTTTGAGAAGGCCTTGTCAAGGAGTTGGACCCAAGACCTTCTTGCTTGGAGATGACATGCCCCCATCCCCATACATTTTCCCTGCTAAGTTTCCTTAACCTGTTTTGTTGTTTGTTAATTTGTAGGCTGTAAAATCCAGCACTGGGCCAGGAGAGAACCTACGCAACTCTCTATGGCACACAGGCGACACTGCCGACCAGGTGAAGCTGCTGTGGAAGGATCCAAGAAATGTTGGCTGGAAGGACAAGACCTCCTACCGCTGGTTTTTGCAGCACAGACCACATGATGGATATATCAGGTACAGTAGCAGCGGCAAGACTTGGTAGCAGTCAAAAGTTTGGTTAAACCCATTTGATTTTCTACATTGTACAGTATGTTTCTATTACATGTACAGTAATACTGCAGACATACAAACTATAATATTTTATATTTAAGACTCCTTTTTTGCGTCGTACTCGACTTCGCCACTGGCGCTCTTTCAATCGGCATTCTGAGGAGCCACCTGGAATGTTTCTTCAACCAGTCTGGAAGGACTTCCCAGAGATGTTGTGCACTTGTTGGCTGCTTTGTCTTCACTCTGCAATCCAAATCATTTCAAATCATCTGTGTAAAGTTTAGATCAGGAGATTGTGGAGACCAGGTCATCTGACACAGCCCTCCAGTACCATTTCTTAGTCAGACCTTACATAACCTGGACGAGTGTACAATGTAATAGATGAAATAAATCAAGAAAATCTTTTGACTGGTACAGTACATCTAGTTGTGATTCAATTAACAGCCTGGTTCTACACCAGTACCAATATTTGCCTGTGGATTTGCGTGCAGGGTTCGATTTTATGAAGGTCCGAAGATGGTTGCAGACACAGGGATAATCATCGACACGACTATGAGAGGTGGTCGACTGGGAGTATTCTGCTTCTCACAGGAGAACATCATCTGGGCCAACCTACGCTACAGATGCAATGGTGATTATGTTTACATATTTGCTGTATAAAGATTTTTACATTTTGAAATTGTGGTTTGAATCTCAGCAATGACCAGGGCTGGCTCTGTGTCTAAAAAGAAATGATCCTCCTGTCTCGAGGATAAGGGTGTTTGGGCAAGGAGTGGCTGAAGCCTTGTCATGGTTTAATGCCTTATTTACATAAAACATTTTAGAAATGTCATACTGACAACACTAACCAAAAAATGTTAGGATAGTGTGGAAAATACAAATAATATATTTTTTAAACATTTACTGTCACCACACTTAAGACCTTTTGTCACCCAGGACACCAAGAGATTCTTCTGGTTTTATTTTGTCCCATTCCTTACGTCTGAAGATGTGAGCAAATTCCGGGGTTGTCATTCTCAACACATTCTGTCAACAGACAGCCAGGTCAGGGCTGCAGGCAAGCCAGTCCAGAATTCACATCCTTTTTCTTCCACAGTCATGACTTTTTAATGAGTGCACCATGAAGCATCTTGCTGAAAAATGCATGACTATGAAAGATGACATCTTGAAGGCAGAATATGTTTAAATAGATCTTAACAGACCTTTTTGCATTAATGCTGCCAACACAGAAGTGTAAATGATAGAACGAGGCTTATGGGTCTTTTTGGATTCGTTGTTGTTGATAGTCTGGGTGGTCCTTTTCATCTTTGATCTGGGGCACACATCATCCAGTTTGTCACAATGACCTGAAATGCTGATTCATTTGATCACCTTGTTTGATAAAGTTTTGTTGAGATAATCCCTCAACCATGGGTATAGCAGCTAATGTAGACTGGCGGTTCTTGAAGCCTTGATGTCTGAGAGCAGGACGATGACAGGATTTCAGCCTATATATACATACACAAATCTCTTCCAATTTCATTACTGTTCTCATGTGTTTGTTAACATACTGAAGATGATCTGGTCACCCTTGCTCATTAAAGACTTTTGTACAATCACATGTTGACATAACTGATTTGGAATTACAATACAATAATTTACTAGCCATAAATTATTACATTATCACAGGGTATTTTTGGCCCTCTAACTGAATTTGCCAGGGAAAGAGTCTATTTTATAGTTTGTGATTAAATAATGTGCATTCACAACTGCATATGAAAATGCTCAAATACTTATAGCAATAAAACTATTGATTTATGAACTGCACCCAACTAACTTCCATGGTTATTTCTTTCCAGAAACCATTCCGGAAGACTTTGACGTATACAGAACTCAGTCCGTCGAGTATCCAATTTAAACATCAGTCATCATTTCATCTAGTGCATTTGATATTTCATAAATCACTCGAGAATTCTGTACAAGTCTGTAAGAAAGCAGTCTATCTATGTGGTGTAAAAATTAAATTTTTTAGACATACATGATGACACACTAGATTCACACTGTAGAGGAGAATGTGTGGTTTAAAAGCTGCATTTGACAGGATGTGTAATAGTACCTGATCATCTCACGTCAGTTAAATCTAAAAATGGAGAAATAGTACAGTAAGGAAATATAATAAGCATTTCATTTAATGTAAATAAATTAGTTATTAAATATTTTCTAACAATGCAAATTACCATCACCTTTTATTCTTACGGTAGTTTATTAATTGATTTATTTCATATCTTAGTAATAACAAGGATTTCTCGAAATATTCCCAAGCCCATGTGATCACATTCAAGTTGTTTTATAAGTGATTTGTATACATGATAGATGGTAATAGAATGGTAAAAATCCCAATTGCTTGTTAGTTTATCACTTTATATCAAATGATGTCTGTTGTTTATGATTCCTACAGTGTTTTGGCCTGAATTTCCCGTTGCATTATTTTACGATTGTATTTACACATATAAATTGAAATAAAATCGACACAAATAATTCTCTTCCATTTTCTCTAAATTAGCATAAAGATTTGTCTTCTGTTGCTGTCTATGTAGGTATACTGCAGCTCACACATCGATCCTGCAATCCTTTTTTACCCATGGACTCTGCACAAGTACCTCAGTCAATCAAGGTCCTTACACTCTGGCCTACCCTGCAGGCACTTAGCTAAGGTTCAGGGAGGTTTTTTTTTTACATGAAATATAGACAATTTTACATTAACGTTTTCAGCATTTTGCTTTTTAAGCAACTAACATTACAGTTACAGTCGGACAAGCAACCAAGCATTGGTGAGATTGGGAGTCCATCGGGTGACTAGGCCTGTACCTTGACCACTAGGCTACGGCTGGCAGAAAATCTGCAAATGTGTCCTAATTAAATATCCCACTGAACCACTAATAATTTACACAAAACATTTTTTTGCATGCTTTCATCCCGCCATATTTCATTGTTGGATGAGATGCTAGGATTCCTATGCAGTTCTTACAAATGATCAGATTTTGCAGAATGTTTTAGTTGTAAACCGTAGATAAAACAAAGTTGCCACTAAAATCACAACCACAGCAGTTCAAATGTATATATTTGAAAAACACGTACAGAAATACAGCTTACAAAAGATAAACGATGTAATAAGAACGATCTGATATATGTAGCCGTGACATCATGCACTTCATATTTAGCATATTTCGAGAATGCAAAACATCCATGAAACGATCACTGAGACTGTACAGAGAGAAAGTGGCCTTCAACCATTCCCCACAAACATGAGGCAAAATATGGACCACACAAGAAAACTACAAATACATGAGTTTTACACCTCTTATTAATCTCTTTTTAAAAATGAATCCATGTGTCGATCATGTTTCACCACAAAGCTGGGGACAGAAAACGTCCCAGCCAGTGATGCTTTTTTTTTCTTTTCTCTTAAATATCTGAAATGCATATTAACAGCACTGGTTTAGATCGGACTGAAGGTTGTAATGAGGTTGTAACTGAGTTTTGTGATCTTTTTCATTATTCAAAGCTGCTCAGACACTATTTTGCATAAAATAAATAAATGCTAATGACAAGCTTGTCCGGTGGATTATATATAATGCCATATCTATTTCAATCTATGACTTGAATCTACTGATTCATTACCGGATATTCTAGTACTACAGAACCACTTTCTCTTTTGATGTAGTAAAATTAGTGGATATACATTATAAGAATTAGCAGTCCTGTTAAGGCTTATTGGGGAGGTTGAGAGAGGCTCCTTTAAAGGGGCTCTGCGAATGAAAAAAAAAATCCCTAAAGTTAATTTTTAAAAATGTAAAAAGGTCCGGTACAATCTGTATTACCATACATGACAAAAACTACCACAGTTCTATAGACAAAAACGAAACTGTTACATACATTCTGGCTGCATCTCCCAATTTTACACAAAGACCAAGCCCTTTTTAATAGTTTGCATTAATAAGTAACAATATTTGCTCCCAAGTGTTTTCCATCTTCATTGTAAGTGCAATACAGTGGAGAATTCACCCACCAATTTCACACTTGGAGGAAAAAAAAAACAAGCCACGATCGCACAGTCAGGGTTAAAATCTTAAATCAGGCCTGAACAGTCAGTTTCCTCGTAAGATAAAACAGTCCAGATTGAATGACGTACAGTCACAGGTCAAGTGCAAAGCAAAACAGCGAGAAAAAATACGTACGAAAAAATAGGACATGTTTGCGCACAAGCTGCCATATCGATCGGTGATTGAAAGACTGGAGGTTTCGTCAAGACTCCGGATGCACGAGCTACGCCAAGCGATGGTGTTCGAACTGAAAGTCCATAGTGCCAAAGGAAAAAAGATAGTGAAACGAACATAAAACAAATGACTAGATACAATCTAAAACAAACTAAAAAAGAAAATAGAAAAAATACCACTTTGGTCAAGCAAGAAGTAATTTGGTGTGATGTACAACATCTTATATGAAATTCCGTACAGCAGAGGTCAGACACCGATACGAACGCAAAAGTGAACGATCAATTCAAACAAATCGAATCGAATGAAATCACACTTTTTAAAATCAGTGCATGCATTGCATCTCGCTAAAGAGTCCGTAGTGTATCAGGTCTAGCACATTTTCTACTGAAATGAAAAATTCTGCCAAGCTCATGAAGGCCTCATTCTTTTTTTGAAGTTGAGTTTTTTACATGCTGCCATCATAGCCGAGAGAAAAAGCTCTAAGTACAGTGTTATCATACAAGCGTTTCAGTGAAATGTCTTTTAACATACAAATTCGACATCGAAGAACATTTAAACAGAAATAAATGTAGCATTGAATAGAAAGAGCAATGGGCTAAAACGTTTAAAGCAGTATAACAAATCAGATAAATGTGGCCCTTTTATGCAAAGTTCACACGACATGATTCGGGTCTAATACTAGCTCTCTTGGGCTCAAAATAACTTTTATTTAATGTGGTATTTATAATACACGATTGATCATTAAGAGTTTTTCTTTGTCTCGATTCCCTTTTACTGTAATCAAACAGGCTGGGACCATCAGCCACAGCTTCATTAGTATATAACATTAATAAATCCTGAAAAAGGATTGTCTTAGACAACTCTGGCCATGGCCATGTAAATACTAATATTGATTTCTTTTAAATAATGAAAAAAATTTTTATGGCTGTATGAACAAGTGTTCGTGTTTTGCAGTTTCTCTCCAAACACAGTCAGTCTGCACACGATCAGAAGTCATTTGATAGCTCAATATTTTATGGAAATAATTGGCGTAAAAAAACGTCCACATGTAACAAACGTGGAAAAAAGCGTAAACATGGAAGAGTTGGAGCGTTTCTGGCAACAGCTCGTTAGCATACGAAAGAGAACAAAAATAATATCTATGTGAAAATAAATTTGTGCATGTTTTGTAGAGCCTAAAGACATTTTTTAACTTCCTTAAAAAAAGGCCTCATGTTCCCCCCTTTACGAGTCCTGTAGCCTTCTTAGGTCTGCAATAAAACTAATAATAAGCTTAACAGAACTAACATTTATGACATTGCAGTAAAATAAATACAAGATTTATCAGAATTATCAAAAAAATATTTAACAGAATTCTCCAGCATTTATAAATTTACAAATAAAATTTACAAGAATAAATGTGTATAAAAACGCCCAATCTGGCAACACTGTACAAAGAACCAACACAGCTTTTAAGGTTGTGTAATTAAATAATCACACTAATATATAATCAAATCATGATTTGAAGTACTTTTAATAATTTAAAGATGTTTAATACATTACTAGTAAAATATATTATATTATATTCTAATACATTCTATTAATTAAATTCAAGAATTTTGAAACCAGCAGCGTCCAACTGAAAAAACTCCCACCACGTGAGAACTAATCGAGTAAAATAACAAATGAACAAACTACATTTTGTAAAGTGACGGGAGGGTTAATGATAGTGTGCAAAAATTCACATCGACTATAAGTTAGCGATCAAAGATGTTTGACATAGAACGTATAAGCAAAATGGAAGGATTTGGCAACATGGCATGCAGAGACTGTACAGTACTGAGAAGTCTTTTATTAACAATGCAAAGATGGTATCATGTTTTCTAAAGAAAAAAAGCAATAAATTCACAAATACTGTAAAACGTGCGCTGATGTATTCAGAAATATTCCCGGACCAAACGCCCAATTGAGATCCAGATATTCATCTTGCTATAATTATGCCATCATTTAGGTCCTTGAGGAGATCTGAAGCTAAATAGAGACTAATCCCCAAGCAAAAATCATGTCGTGCGAACTAGGATTTAGTGTAACACTGCATATCGTGAACTATTTCCATACTCAAGCTTCACCACAACTGTGTGGCCTCTCATCTTTAAAAGCTTTACACCTACTTACTGTATAAACCATAAACACTATTTTTTACAATATAGAGTTCTATTCATAGATCGATAAATTTCTCTGGTTTGCATAGGAATCACACATATGTACACTTCACATTTCACTATTTTTGAAAGTCAAAACTAGTTTTTGTACTTTAAAAAAAACAAAGATCACATGACCAGGACCAAATGTAATGCAAAAAGGTAAACAGGCTCTGACCCTGCTCTGGATTCGGTTTCGTACATGGCGGACTGGAAATGAAACAAATTTCCTCTTAATGTCTCCCCGTAGTCACTCACATTTAATTCGAAAAATGTTTGACTTGGTAAATGTTTGGCTGTCCAGTAAACCTACGAGCAACCAGTGCTTAAGTTCTCTATTGGCACATAGTACATCTCTGCTGCACCATGAATGGAAAACGGTTTGTTGTGAATCTGTAAAAACAGGCGTTAAGGGGTTAAAACCTTTTACGTCTAAACAGGGGTCACCAACCTTTTTGAAACTGAGAGCTACTTTTTGGGTACCAACTAATGCGAAGGGCTTCCAGTTTGATACACACTTGTGAAATCACACATTTATAAGCTTTAATTACATGTTACTATTAATAATGAATGATATTCATCTATGTGATGATGCTGATCATGTAAATGATTTCTCACAATAATTCAATAATAATTTAACAAAGTAGGAAACAAATATCAATAATATGCAGCTATTTTTAGAACAGGCCCACGGGCGACTCATGAGGTCCTTTCGGGCGACATGGTGGCACCACGTTGGTTACCCCTGATCTATACTATGCAAACCATATTGGGTTTAGATAGCTTGGCCAAGTCAAGCAAGAATAGACGCTTGATTAGACGTAAGAAAAAGGGGATGTTTTGTAAAACAAAATAAAAAGAAAATCTTTTATGGAATCATTCTCTTGAATCTTTATTTCACTAATAAACATAGTAAACACACCCAAATGGTGCAGTAGCACACATGGCACATTATTGGACAACAGTGACCTCGAATAAAGATAGAATGCTGAAAAAAATGACATCTACATTTTCAGTATTTATCGAAAGCAAATTTCAATTACAGCAGAACCATTGATCAAATGGCTTAACGCAATGATGGCTTAGTGGTTAAGGTACTGGATTAGAGATCAGAAAATTGCAGATTCAAACCCCACTAGCACCAAGTTACCACTGTTGAGACTCTCGAGGAAGGCTTTTAACCTTTAATTGCTCAAAATGGTGTTCCATTGTAATTAATCAAGGCATCGACTTGGCGATAGTGTTGCTTGAACCAGTGGCCCTCTTATAGCCTTAAGCACCTTAAGCACCAAGCCAACACTGCCTTAGACTTAGATAATGAAAGGTCTTAATCAAGATTCAAGAGAATTAACGAATGACAACTTTTCTTTTCTGCATTTTACAAAACATCCTGATTTCATTCTCACAATGAGTGAAATTGATGAAGTGTTCACATATAGCTGAAACTAATGATGCTTATGAAAACTGAAAAATAAAACAAAATCTGAGACACAAATCAGGCATAACATTACAACCACTTTCCTATTATTGTCTTAATATTGGTCCTCGTTTGAGGCGTGTGTATAGAACTGTATATTCAGACATAGTTCTATCAGAAAACAGGGATAAACTTGTAGCTTGGATGAATTGGGTTCCTACTTAATCCCTGATTAGTACTCTGGACTACAAAGCCACCCTGCCCTCAAAACTAACACCACTGTTAACCTTAAGACAAAGACTGAGACCAGACACCTAATCTAAAGTCACACCGGATCCGGTTTAACAAGTCTTAAAGTGAACAGGAATACTGAATGAACACAGATCATTGATATGACCCTGAACGATGATTATAACATGATACACTGTGTGTTCCGGCTCAGCGTCAAGGTAATCCATGACATTTTGATTTTGGTATGCAGATAAATATGGAAACAGCTGGAGAAGTTTTAGTACATGTCTGCTGGAGTAATGCAAAGATGTGGCCAGCATGCATACAGAAATATTGCAGTACCTTGATTAACAGATCATCAGTGTCATTAGAACGGTCAGTGGTCATAGTGTTATACTTGGTCAGTGTTGAAAATTGGTGCAATTGGTGCACGTTGCAATCATTTCTTTTCCATCACTGTTGTGAAATAAAAGTGCCATGAAGAATTACAATTTCACATACCGGACAAATCGAAGTCACTACATAAACTTGACGAAAAGCTTTCATTCAAATTCAAAATGAATATTATGAAAACGTTTGTAATGAAGGAATTACAAACGAAGTGACTCTAATCAGTGTGCTGTTTTAAACCATGCACCAGATATATGGAAAGGCGAAGGAAATGGGTCATAGGGTCTCGTATCAAACCAATCGCTGACCTAAAACCAAGAGTGGATACAACACAATACAGGATATTATCACTGAAAACAGTGACGACCACTATTTGGTCAGGATTTACAACCCAAATTAAGAGGTTGGGACAGTAAGAAAAATCAACTTTCATTATTGTAACTTTTGAATTGTATTTGAATGCAGACACTTTGAACTTGATATTTCATCTTTGTTCGCTCGATTTCATTTCATTTCAAAAAACGCTTCCATTCCTGACTTTCCTGACTTTTATACTTGCAACATATTCCCTGAAATAATAATAAGATGAAGAAACAAGTAATTATAAACATGCTTTGGCGGAAAAGCAGCATCCAGGAAAAGCTTTGATTCTTTGATGAGCAAACATGATCAGAGTAGCTCCAGTCTGTTAACATTTATGCCAAAACCCGACCACAACAGCTGCTCGGCTGGTATTTAACCAACCTAAATACTGCCAGGGGTGATGGCATAGTGGTTAAGACTGTCACATCGAAGCAAGGGTTTGATTCCCATTTTTATTAAACCCTGGGGATCGATAGCGGTCTTCAGCGCACCAAAGACTCTTTACCAAAAACTTACTCACTAACTTACTAAAATATTTTAAACTGTTGCTTACTTCAACTATATATGGTACTTCAACTATGTTTACTAGTGTGGAAGCACTTTTGTAAGTCGCTCTGGATAAGAGCGTCTGCCAAACACTAAAAATATAAATGCCAACGATAGCTGAAATAAACACATGGGCAAGGGACAGAAATGCCACAAATAAAAAGTCCAGATGCAGCATCACATCTCTGGCATCAATTTCCCTGAGGGAACCACCCAAAGGGATCAATAAAGTTCTATCTATGTATCCATCTATCAGAGGCAAAGTGGGGGGGAAATAGATCCTGGACAAAGACAAAAATTGGCATCTAGATTGTTACAACGCATCTGTGGTGGTGGCATTAATGCAAAGTCTATTGAAATTTAAAAGCAACATTTGCTGACCTCATGTACTTTTTTTCAACAAGAAAAAATGTAATCGCATTTAATATGAAATTCAATGAAGTTGAGCAGCAAAAAACTGAAATATCTCTGATCTGTCTTGTCTGCATAGACACGAGTCAAAATAAACGTATTTATCTGGCTAATGCTGATCCGATTTGGAATTGTTCACACAGAAATGTGATTGTTCATTGTGGTTCACCCAATGTAGAGAAACATGTCAAAGCAAACATGGCTGACATTCATGCCTGAAGAAGTTTGCTTCATTTCAAGTCCTTTTAGACGCAAGATACCAACATACAACCACATTTGTTTTAGTAAACTGAATAAAGTGTTTGTATATAAATATATATATACTACATGTTTACAACCGATGAATGGCACTATGCTCATGAGTTGCCACTTCGATTTGGTACCAAAGTAGTCCTGCAGTGGGAACAAGTCAGCAACAGGCAGTAATAAAATAAAATAAATAAGCCGATGTTATGGAACGGTGACGAGAAATTTCAGGTCATTTCATTTCAGTGTAACGGTGAGAATATTCAAAACACAAGAGACATCACGTAAACATCAGACGGGACAAAC
>JAOTRQ010000003.1:3305813-3319283 GCA_028565875.1 Hoplisoma paleatum | reverse complement strand
ACACACACACACACACACACACACACACACACACACACACACACACACACACACACACACACACACACACACTCCAGATCTATGCTGCTTTATTACTGTGACAGTATTATACATATATTTGCACATTTATTACATACTTGCACACATTTTTTCACCTTAATCTGTTAAATCTCTGCTGCTAATGTTTCTACCACACACACTGTTTATTCAGTATCTTATACAAACACTCACCTCATCTCTTAATTATGTCTTAATTGTCTTGTGTCCTAATTACTTGTTTAGATTAAACATTTTTTGATTAAAAACAAAATATTTATTTGTATTTTATGCTTTAGTTTGTATTTCTTGTATTGTTGTGTAACTGCGCTGTTTATCGTACTGTACTCAGTGATCCTGGAGGAAAATTGTTTGGTTTTGTACTTAACTGTATTTAACCGACATAAATGACAATAAAACCTCTCTGATTGAATAGAAACGTGTAATATACATATATAATAACATCATAAAATATAGCAATCATAACCTGGTGCTGTTGATTCTGTCTTCTGGTTTTGAAACTGAAACATTTCTGTCATTATTTAATCCAAAGTAACTTAACTACATACTTTATTATAGTTTTAATACCTGCTACTGTCTCAAATTTGTCAAGTAAACCATTACAACTTTACACCAACTGTAGAAAGTTTTCAGGAGCACTTTTAAAATATTGTAAAGTATTTACTGTGCATTTTACCCAAAGGTCTGAAAATAAATGTCTCTTTGAGAATGCACTGCATCTTTCTTGTGACCGTTTGAACAAGTCCATGACCGACGATCACTTCTTGGCAAGTGCTGCATTTGACCGCTGTTAAAAGAAGACATAGAGTATCATGAACCCTCCATTTCCTGCTACATTCTACATTAGAAGCTATTAAAGTGGTGTAGCTGTCCCAAGTTAGCGGTGTGAGGTTTGCAAAATGGCTCTCCATCGTCTTGCACACGGCACAAAGCTTTTTGTGCCAAATCACTGAGGGGGAACTCGGATGACTAAAAGGCTATATAGTAGTCACTTGTGGTCGGCAATATTTATTTAATTATTAATTTGAAGCCTCACCACCGACACATCGGACAGCTCCTAATTGATGCGAATTGACGCCGCTTGCCATAGATAATGGCTTTTTGGGTATCTCTCTCCACCCGCAGTTCATCCAGTGTCACCTCGCAGCAACTTAACTGCCCTTAAAATGTCTGCCGGCAACCTGGGAGCAGTTGGGAGAGACAGGATTATCAGTCTTTGTTATGTTGGAGTGTCTATTATGCCGGGTCTGTCTATTCCCCACGGACCCTTAACAGTGTGTCAATGGTAGCCACATAGCAAAAGAGCATACAGACAAACACGCCGACCTATCAGTGCTTATCTAGAAATGCTGCAGACAAGCATAAACAGTTTAGAATCACAAGACTTCGGCTCAGGTAGGAAATTTGATCAATTATTTCATTTATAACTTGTATTATATTCTGCTGGCAGTTAAAACTGTAGAAATGAAATACAATGACTGTTGCTAATCTGTCATTTACTTGTCTGCATTGCTTTTTGGGAGGTTAGTAATACTAGGTTAGTACTAGTGGTTCTTCTCTCTTTTCTGTGGCAAATACTAAATATCTATCTGGTGGGAAAATAAATATATTAAATAAATAAATAATCAAATAGATTAATGAAAAAGATTTAATTTCAAGTCGGAGAGCTAAAAATTGAAATGTCATTTTATAATTTTATAGAATAATAATATACTTTTTAATAAAAAACTTTTTAGGCCCTAAAAAAACCCTATGACATGATACTCCCTCCATTAAGTCATCTGCCACTAGGGGCCCCCAAGAGCACCAAGCTGTATGAGAAATAATAATTATAATAAATAATAACCGTAACATCAAATAACACAAACGAAATAGTATTACAGACGTAAAATATCATAGATATTTTAATATTAATAATATAATTTTATATTATTATTATTGTTTATATTATTTTATTGACGTGGTTTAGATAAGATAGACGCAGTGTGTTTTATTCAGGATAAAATAAATACATGTCTGAACATTATTGATTTATTTTAGGTTGTGGTTCATATTTTCACCTTTGTATAAAATAAGAAGATTATTGTGCATTTTGTTTCGTTACTGTTCATTTCTCAGTTTGTTTTGTGCCATTATTTAAGTATTTTATTTATTTATTATATCGATTGCACTTTTGCAGACATTTGAATGTCTGTTTTAATATTTTGAAATAAAATCAATAATCTGATTAACTTGTTTACTGTAAATATCTTGTCTCCTGATGCTACTTAAATGTTACTTGAATAAGTAATTGAATAAGTCACACGTCTACACCCCTGTAACGTTAAAAACAAGAGTCAGAAGTCAGAATGAATGCAAACACATACAACTCTATAATAATTTATGAAACCTTAGTAATGAACATTAACAATAAGAATATATATTATTCATTTATCCATTATCTAGATTTGCCACCACCTGGCAAACGAATACACCAAACACCTGAACAGGTCACCAATGGGTCTATTGCAGGGTACAAAAACAAACACACCCACAGAGGACATTTCTCAGTATCTACAACTAAACTGATTGTATGTTTTTGGACTTCGGGGGGAAACCTGAGCACACATGGAGAGCATGCAAACTCCACACAGAAAGCCTGGGATGACCATACTCAGGAACCGAACCCGGGACTTCCTGCTCTGAAGCGACAATGCTAAGCACTAAGCCATCGTTACCACCCCTCTATGATAACACTTATTATAATAATTGTTTATAGGCAAAATTGATTTGCTTGATATTATGATTGACATTAAAATCCACATTTTGTAAGTAATAGGTCAAATTTTGTAAGCGTAATTCTGTAAGATAACGAATTGTTATGTTATAAGTATAAATAACGATTTTTTTGCTGCTCTATGTGACTTGAATATAGCAAGTGTGAGAAATAGTGAATGCAGCCATTGTAACTGTAAATGCTGTCATGACCTGAAACACCCTACACTGCATATGTGGCCTGTTCTACAAACAATGTCGCTGTGCTGCCAGAGTAAGCATGTCACTTTTGATTAGCCTTTACGTCTCTGATTTAGCACCCCTGCGGTCTGTCAAAAGATTTTGAATATTTGGATAAAACAGGACCCACTGCGTGTCTAATGTAGTCATGGCGCTAATAAAAGATGCACTTCTACCTCTCCCACTACTGCATTTACAGCCCCTTTCTCTGCACGGTTAATGCTTATTAGAACAAATTATCTGGAACTTTAAAAGTTCTATCCCCACTGAATAAGTGCTAATCCACTTTGCTTCTGCAGGGCTACACAACCGAACAGATTCGGCCTCATGGGGAGTGGACAAATTCCTTTAGCTTTCATTTTACCAAATCCTGCATGAATCTTCAAGTTTGGCTTTCACAGCGAGAAATTCAAAATCCTTTCCCAACCCGTAGTCAATACTGCAGTTATTTTCCTGAATGTAGGACAATGCAGTTAAACATGATTAACGCCGACTTTTATTTCACTAGGTGTGCTATTTTGTTATATGACTAACTTCGGGGGGGGGGGATATCATATATTTTATATATCATATATTACGTTATAATATTATATATTATGATATCAGCAGACATTCATGATAAATGTTTCTTATTGAATATCGATATGCTAAGTGCATGTCCACAGGTATAATGCAGCCGGGGAATTTCTGCACACTGTTTTTAGCTTTATTTTGATATTCAGTAAGAAAAATGTTGTTTAAAGCTTTATTTAAAAATGAAACAAATACTGGGGATCAGTTTTGATCAGATCGAAAAAATCTGCAGTTTAACAGCTTTGGAGAAAAGAAAAACTCTAAATCTCTAAATAAATGATTTGATTGTGTTATTTCTATTGTTATAATATTATTCAAATGTAATCATAATTATGTAATCCTTTATATTTATAATATGTAAGTATTGGTATTTTTGTTAGGGGCTTAGGAATCATTCTTCTGTAGGGTGGCATGCCGGCTTAGTGTTTAGCACGGTCGCCTCACAACAAAAAGTCCTGGGTTTGATTTTTGGGTTGGCAGGGGGCACAGGTGTGTGTGCATGTTCTTGCATGTTCTTCCCGTTTACTCCAGGTACTTTGTTTTCCTTCTACAGTCCAAAAACATGCAGATAATGCAAACCAAAGAGAAACTTCATTTGATGAACTCAAATTTAATTTCTCTTTACTGTCATGAACCCAGGGTTTAAAACATGAATATAAAATGCTCAATTAATTTTAATAATAATAAAGATTCGTTTGCATTCAACCCAATCTGTGCAGTATAACACACATTTACACACAATCCTGAACATACACTAGGATCTTAGCATCAGGGTTTTACACTTTGGTTACATTCATGACACAAAATTCCTCAACTCACACTCACACTCAAACACACTGATGGGGTGATCGCCAGTTCCAGCAAGATGGAAAACTGAGCACCTAGAGTAAAGCCACGCAGACACTGGGGAAGCATGGAAAAATATACTTTACTCACGACCTTCTTGCTGTGAGGCGACGGTGCTACTCACTTATTCACTGTACCGCCCAGTACAACAGGGTAGATTTACACTCAAGTCTGACATGTCTTAGGAGATAAACATCAATATAAATGGGACTTTACATGTCGCTGCCCCCAGCTTTTGTTTATACACGCACTGTAATAAATGGTCGCATAACTTCTTAGATCTCTTCCATTTTCTTGCTTCTTTACCTCTAGGCAAAGACATTTACTGTTTTCGAATAAAAAGACTATTACTTCTGAAGCAGGGCGGCCAGTTAAAGAAGTGAACATGATTTATGTCTGTTTGCTCGGATTCCGCCTAGATCTCTAAATGGTTTGAAACGTACTTCTGAGAACTCACCATTAGAGACCGCTTGTATGGAGATCATTCTGCGGTACAGACAGGATAGTGGCCGTAATGGATGTCTTGTGCCTTATGTAATTGTAACCTGAGAGGGATTAAATGGGCTCTCTCATGAATACTTTGTGGTTGTGAATTTGAAAAGACAATAAATGCCTTCTGTCTGTTTGTAATTTTACTTTTTAAGAAGCTTTTTTTTTTTAAATAAGCATAAAAGAAACGAGACGATGTGTTGACAATTCTACCAAACAATTTGATCCGCGTAATGGATATGTGACAGAAATCAGTCCGTTGGCATGCTAAGAGTGCTGATACAAGACTTCTCATGTTGGTCCCTACTGTCCTCTAAAAGCCACTACATCTGATCGAAGAAAGATAAGGTGAAACCTCAAATACTGGTTGATGATACAGCATGGCCTTCTGGGATCTGGGTCGTTTATATGCAGGACTCTCCGCTATTGTTTCTGCTGCTTACACCAGGACATAGTGCTGACTCCAGTTACACCAGTGCTTATGAACAATTGTGCCTTGACATTCAAAAATGAGCTTTTAAATGGGTGTTCAAAGCCCTGTTAATCCTATCAAAAATGCATTATTCATCTGAGACACGAGGTTGGGGAAGTAAAGAAGTAAAAGGTTGAACACTGATCTGTACTGAAGGTCAATCCCAAAAATAGGAGTAATAATGATTATTGTAAAATCTTGCCACCTTCACAGACATAAATTCAATTTATTTTTCTGAGCCGAGCCAATAGTTGCTTTGAGATAATATCTATTGGTAAAAGCGCTATAGAAATAAAGTTGACTTGACTTGACCAATTTGGGAATTTATATAATGTATATTGTAATGTATTTTTTACATTTTACAAAAAAAGTCACAATATAGGAGAAGCAAACAGGATTTTTAAAACATTATTGTAAAACCTGAAAGCATGATCACTATTGCTTGGATAGTTTTTAAACACCCCAACTCTGAATTGGAATAATAATAATATATTTGGATTTATATAGCGCTTTTCGCAATCTCAAGGTCATTTTACAAGTGGAGGTCGCTTTGCAGAGGAGATGCTGTATAAACAGTACGGGCACAACTGCAGTTAAGGAGCTTCTGCATAAGGAGGATGGGATTGGTGGGATGTGCAGTGAGGAACCTGCTTAGGGAGCGGGATGGGGTGTACCAATGTATCAGATCTTGAAGGTGGACTGGAGCCGTACCATTCAGAGCTTTGAAGGTGAGGAGAAGAATCTGGAATTGTTTCTGTGATGAGCTGGGAAGTCAATGCAGATCATTAAGGATGGGGGTCATATGAGTCAGATATTTTGTTCTGATATAGGTGGTTGGGAATGGTTTTGTTTGTTTATTGCTTATTATTTTTGGTTAGATAATGTACATGACAGGAAAGGTTCAACTCACAATGTTATAGGAACACTTTTCTTCATACAGATGATTTTTGATTAGCCCCTGCCTCCGTACCCATAACAAGCCATAACAAGGTTTGCATAAGGACCAGAGGGACATGTCTTAACCAATTTTATGAAAAGACAAAATAATCCCTACCATATTTTACACACAGTGATAGTGTTCAGTACTTTAGTCCAGTAAGTAGAATTTACAATACATTTTTACAAGCATATGAATTATTCTGCCCGATCCGTGCAGTGAAACACACATTTATACACATTAGTGCACACCCACTAGGGGGCAGCAGTTGGCAGCACTACTCACACTGTCCAGGGAGTAGTTAGGGGTACATTGCCTTGCTCAAATGCACCTCAGTTATGAGTCTGGAGCACCTGTATCTCAATCTAGTTATAACTAGAACCTTAGGATCACATTATGGCAACGTTTTGTAAAGGAATACATTTAAACACAGACACACACACACACACACACACACACACACACACACACACACACACTTTTGGAGTCTAGAGCACCTGTATCTCCATCTGGGAGTCGTATCTAGAACTTCGGGATCAAATTATGGTAACGTTTTGTAAAGGAATACATTTAAACACACACACACACACACACACACACACACACACACACACACACACACACACACACACACACACAAACTTTTGGAGTCTGGAGCACCTGTATCTCCATCTGGGAGTCGTATCTAGAGCCAGTGTATAGTGCCTCCCATTTACATCTGAAATAATTCTATCTCTGAACACTCTGAACTGACAATCCCTAGTTAATGTCCCTGTAGAGTTTTAACAAATGCACATTTTAATTGACTTCACAAGACCTCACGATACAATAGTTCAAAGATGAGACATCAACACTTCAATGACAGATAGACTGTGATTTCAGGGAAGTCATGTAGGGAGGGTTATTAAAACATTATTCAGAGCTGATGAAGTGGTGTATAAATCACATTAAAATGCCATTTTGTCATTCCCATCAGTCATTAATGAAACAAATACACACATAACATTAATCAGACAGCTGAACAGTCTGCACAGGTTAATGTTGCGTATGTGGTTTGGATTCACCTCACTGAAACGGGCATCGCACGCAACATTTTCCCGACATTTTCCCCCCCACAAGTCAGGTTACATTAATATTATTAATTATTAGAATCATCTTAAATGTAGCTTATTTTGAATTGTGTTATAACCTAGTTTCTTTTCTCATATTGCTTTAACATTTAGAAATGATAATCATTTCAATAAAACCTTCTCATAAAATGTATTTAAAGCACAAATTATGCAGACACCTAATGACAGGTAGGTAATTAATGAGACTGGCAGGTTCTTACAAAAGAAGAATTTAACACCTAAAATTACTGCTTCTGTCATTCACATTGATCTTTACTTCATCGCAGATATAAGATATTTAATAATCTGCTTATATCGATGACATTTTAATGTTATTATACTTGATACTGTACATCCATGGCTTATGCTTGTGATTGGAAGGTTGCCGGTTCGTTTCAGAGTCGACAGGTCATGAACTGGTCAATGGGTGCAGTGACTAGGGCTGCCCACTTCACCGGGCATGTATGTTCACTGCAGCTCACTAGTGTGTAAATGTGTGTTTCATTGCACTGATTGGGTTAAATGTCAAAGCACAGTGGTAAAAAATAGGCTTGTAATAAGATAGGAAACTCCAAGTTGTTAATAAATGCATAGTGAGGTTTGTCTCTTTCTCCCTCTACAGTGCATAATATGATTAAACATTTTTTTTAAAAATTTGAAGAAATGTCAGGGAGAAATAAGGCTGTAGTGAGAAAAATGGACGTTGTGTACGAAAAGGACCATCAGACTGTTATCAGCAAGAAGTTCTCCCATCGTGGGACAGGGCTGTGCCAGTGCCCTTGGCAAAAGAACGATGAATTTAGAGCGACATAAGCTGCCTACACGATGTCATGACATATTTACCATGCATATCCATCTATTTTTTTTAAAACAAGACAATGCAAAACTACATGCTGCATGCATAAGAAGGCATGGTTGTAGAAGAACAGGGTACGAGTACGTCAACTGTGTACAGTTGCACCTTATACTGTCACATTTATCATGCAAATATTGAACCACTTGGTATCTTTGGTGACAAGACATCTACATCAGCTAGCATGATTTGCCACTGCTGTTTATAAAGCAAGGTCCATTAAGATCACTGTGAAGGGTCATAAATCCCCATATAGGCAGTGATCAAAAGGGACGTGGAGAAGTTAGCTTACTATGTAATAATGAAATCAGAATATGATGTCCAGTCAGCTTACTCGGCTCTTGGTCATATAATGTAGGCTTGAGTTTGGTCATCATAGCACTCGCTTTATAAAATACTTCAGTAATCTTCCGCTTGCTATAGATACAAGTTTCTGTGTAGTGAATTGATTTGTAAATAGGTGAGTTGGGTCAATCACAGGGACAGGCACAGAGTCACACAGTCCATGTTTTAGTTGTAGGTGTCAGTGATTACTCAAACAAAGTAATCGAACTGATTTATTCATTCTGTCAGTCTGTCGGAACTACAAACTGCAACAGCGTGAACTGAAGCCAGTGGGAATACATTTTAAACTGATTTGCTTTGCCCTATGACAAGAATTATTCATTATAAAGATACATTTTCTTCAAGGTGGGGAGACACATTTATTGTAGAATAGATTATGTGATGAGAAGCAAGTGTAACCGAAACCATATAGAAGAGGCCTTAACCCTTACGGCTCTGGTTTCTGATTTCAGCTTGCAAAGAAGCTAATATATACAAATAGATTATTGTGTGTGTGTGTGTGTGTGTGTGTGTGTGTGTGTGTGTGTGTGTACAATACGTATATGACAAATAAATGCATCCCATCTAAAACTGATTATATTTCATGATGCACCTCATGATCACATCCTTAAATCTGCGATCTTTAATCCATTCAGTGTCTTTACTAAAGATTATTTCAAATTCAATAACTACTCTATGTATGTGTTTATGCCGTAGGCAAGCGCCCGCGGTACAACAATCGATCTTGTGGTGAACTTTCTACCCAGATAACAGGATGCCAAACATGTCGGATGCTTATCATTCCATGTTTTTCTTTTTTTATCCAGAAACTTCTCAGTTCTATCAGAGATTCGTGTCATTCTGCCTAACTTGACATCTGAATCTATTTTAAATGTAGTTATTCTATGAAATGTTATAAAATGGATGTTGTCGTATGTCAGTATTATAATATCATTTTAAAAAATAGATATAAAGTAAAGTAAAGGGTTTGACCATGGGATAAGCATCCATACAGACAAGATCTGAGGTGACAAATGCTAGCAATCAGATGGTCGTGGTTTCCAGCCCTACTACAGATTCTCCAGATTCCCTAAAGTAGACATGTTGTACACATTTTTATGTTATTAAGTTATAATAGGTCTATACACTGGACTATACAAAACATTCATGTAAAAGAAACACGTTATTAATCTCGTAAAGAGATCCAGTTTTATTCTTGCCAGTTTCGGGTCTTTTCAAAATAAACTATTTCAGTTTTATGCAAATGAGCTTTTGTGTTTTTCTATTCAAGTGTTTAATGTATACAAGATAAACTAGATACATATTGTTTATTCCTTTATTATTCTTACGACTTCGACATTTTTTAAATGCCATTAATGCTTGAATTTCAATTTAATTATTTATTATTATGTTTTAAATTAAATATAATTTCAATTAATTTTAACCCAATTTTTTATGATTTATTACTAGTTTAGCATTGATGTCAAAATCGCTACAATATTAACTATTATAAATATTAACTTGCAGTTATCCATCAGTTAAAGAGTCGAACTTTTATCCCCTGGTTTCACCTGACTATGTTACAGCTGGAACACATTCTGACTTTATCTCCTCATCACGTGTTTAAAATGATTTCAAGTTGACTGACTAACATCTGAATAATGTAAATAGCACCGGAACTAAATCTGAAGTAAAAACAGTAAGCGTAATCTCCAAACTCATTTGAATAAATTGACTTCCGACAATGGAGCAGTGGTGCAGAAACGAGAAACATTTTTAGGGAAGGCATTTAAATGCAAGGTGAGCTTTTGAATTGAAAACACAGGCTGTGAAATTCACACCTCGCTTTGCTGCTGCCCTACATGACATTCTTGTAAAAATAATTTTAGCTCCAGGCTTAAATTCAGAAACGCTGCCTCGTCAGCACTAAAACTTTAATTTTTCATAAACCTTCGGAGGTGACACTGTAAAGCAGCAAATCTGACTCTAATATTAATGGAGGGCACCGGAATACAATAAGTGAATGAGTGAAACTAAAATGTATGTTAATATATGGTAATCTGTGTTAATGACATGCAAACAAAAAAAGGGATCTGCAGTATGACTGAAATTGCAACATTGGAATTCCATTATGTATATATGTGTTAGTGTGTATGTATGCATGTATGTTTGTATGTTTTTATAGAAGTACAAGTATATGTGCTTATATGTGTGCATTTACGTGTATAAACATTTGTGTTTTTATGTACAGTATATGTGTGTATGTATGCATGTGTATTTGTGTGGGTATATGTATGTGTGTAAATGCATGAGTGTGTGTGTACAGTATATGTATGTATGTGTTTGTATGGGTATATGTATATATGTGCGTAGATATGTATTTGTTTGTGTGTATACATATATGCATGCATACGTTTTTGTGTTTGAGAGGCTAGGCTTCACCACTACTAGTTTGGCGCTGTTGGGCACTTGACAAAGTCCCTTAAGTCTGAATTGCTCCAACTGTACAATGTCATTTTGGATAAAGGCGTCTGCTAAGTGCTGAATGTGTAGAGAAGTATTTTTTTCTATTCTAATTATATATTGTGAATATCTAATGAGTTCTTTTAGCTGCACCCGAAAGAGGTCGCCGCAGAGGATGCTGGTCTGCATTATTGAGTTGGGGCTTAGGTTTTTATACCAGAACCTCGGGCCGATACTATTATACATCGATTTGTGCATCCTGGTGACTATTCGAGTTTAAAACCAAAGAGTTCCGACTCTTTGTGCTGGTGTGCTGACAGAAATTTCTGTTTGTTACATCTTGTGTATCTTGTAAATATCAAAACACGTTGCATTAAAAGACATTACAGCACTGGCGTAGATTTATTTATTAGGAATTACTTATTTATTAGGAATTAGTTATTATTAGTAGATAGATTATTGGCTAACTTTATATTATAGTGAATATTAAAAAGTGGTAAATGGATGAATATTCGGATGTCATTGTCCTTCATGGTGCAGATCGTGTTTAGTACCGGAATATGCAAAAGAATGGGACTGGTAACAGTAGATGGCACTAGATTCTTAATTTAGCTTCCTAGTCTGTAACTGTATTGGTCTTTCGCCAGGAAATGGGTTCTTTCCATTCCCCAGTGTTTGTCCCTACAGAAATAAAACACACTTGGGAAAAACTTGTATGTTAACTGCTAAACGGCATTAGAGAGCAACTGTAAAGGTCATTAAAGTTGATGTTTCTGAATTCATAACAAGTTCATAGTGAAATCTCATTATGCATGGCGTATCTTCTTTTAAAGCACCTAAAAGCGAGAGAATATTATTAGACGAGTCAGGTCACGAGGACCAAATCACTTCCTGTTTGCAACAGGGAGTACCAAGGACACGTTCCCATCGAAAAACTGAATCAATAACCCATTTAGATCGTGCAAATAAAGTCTCAACTTTTTCAGCCATCATTGAGGAAATAATGAGATGTAGAAAATAGATGAGGCTGCGCATAACTATGCCTAATCTGCCATTAAACACAATTTTTCAAAACATTAATCATATATGCAAGTGTAAGAGATTTCAGAGGGCGTTTTTCACTCCGTGCCTAATTTTGATATGAAAAACCCCGTCACATTAGAATTTGTGTGTTTTTAAAAATGAAATATGGAAAAAGTATGAAAATTTAAGACGCACTGTGTAGCTGACCCTAAACATGTCTTTTCGATTGACATGATTGATGTAATTTGAGGATGTGAACACTAAAAATAAACCCTGTCATTCTGTTAATAAGTAAATTATTTAGAGTTCTTTTGTTGATGAACATAACTAGAATATAGCAGCTTAGTGGCAAAACAGGTACACAGAAGTGAGATCCCGGAGCAGTCACATATTTTTTTTTATCCCAGTCTGCCTTGGTTTCCATTTGGTTTTAAAAGTTTCATAGAAGTGTTTATGTGTGCATTGTGCATTCTATGTATTCCGATCTTAAGCCTGGCGATTCAGGACGGAGCTGGTGAATTAATAACCATAACAACAATAATAACTGAGAAAAGTAATAATACCAATTTAACAAGAATAATGATATTCCAATGCATTTCAATAACTAAAATCACAGTTAAATGTATTTTATTTGGGATTATGCCAGGTCTGGTACAGGCAGCAATACACCATACAGGGCGGTCAAACCATCGCAGGGCTTTGGGTGTCCCCTCTCCAGACATACGTAGTCAATCATGTCTATGAAGACGGGTGGCACGACAGCCTATTACGCCAGCGCTGTACCGCTGAGATCCGGATTTACATCAGAAACTAATTCATTATGCAGAACAGGAACTGAGCTTAAATCTTCCAGCAAGTGACCTGAATTCACTATAAGATGAACTCCGTAGAATAGCTGTTGTTGTATTCTAATAGAAATAAATATAAAAACTAAGCATGAACGTCGGCGATAAAGATCAGTACAGAAGTGATTTAGCCATAAAGTAATCACTTAAATAGTATTCATGTGTCCTTTATAAGCTTGTTATACTGATCTCAGTATGACTACTTTAGACAAGACATATCCAAAGTCCGTGCTAGGGGCCAATCGTGGCCCGTGTTCACATTTCCACCAGATCGCAGCCTTTCTTATGAAATCAATACTAAGCGTCCCACCAGCAGTGTTGACTGCAGTATAATATACACACGTACAAAAAAGCTGTTTTATATTTCACTAGAAGCTGGCAGTAGATGATGCACATGTAAGCGTATAAATTAGTGGTGGGACTCGATTAAAATTTTTAATCGAGTTAATTACAGGGTCTGTAATTAATTAATCGCAATTAATCGC
>JAOTRQ010000003.1:3230142-3242350 GCA_028565875.1 Hoplisoma paleatum | reverse complement strand
GAGAGAGAGAGAGAGAGAGAGAGAGAGAGAGAGAGAGAGAGAGAGAGAGAGAGAGAGAAACAAAGAGATAAAGAAAGGGAAAGGCAGATATTGACACAGAGTGAGAGACTTAGAGGAAGCACATGCTACAGCTGTATATTGCATTACTTTCTGTTACATGCCCAGGCACATATTACAAATTCGATAGAGACAGACAAACAAAGAGAGACAGAAAGGAAGCACATGCTACAGCAACATCTTCGTTATGTGCCCTGGGATGTATTCCAAATTAGAGAGATGAGAGAGGAAAGAGTCAAAAAACAACACTAGACAAAGAAAAAAAAAACAGTTGAAATCCAAAATGTGCCGACAGAAATGGCCACAACCAGATGTAGGTTAGTTTGCAAAAATAATAATATAATATAGTAACACATATTGTGTACCATTACTTATATATACAGATGTACAACTGTCACTGAATATTGCACATACAATATTACACACATCCTCTGTATATAGTCTAATTGTTTGTTTATTGTTTAGTATATTGTTCCTGTATATTGTTCATTTGCAGATTGTAATTTGTTTGTTTACCCGGATTACACTAGAGAGGAACCATCAGCCGGAACCAAATTCCTTGTGTTTACTCGCAAACTCAGCCAATAAGCTTGATTCTGATTCTGATGATACATGCACACCTTGATTGTAATTAAAATGAACAAAACAATATTTACACAGAATGCTGGGATTGTCTAAAGAAGCATCGTCTGCTCCTTTATTATCCAGCCAGTTTATCACTGTGAGATTGGATTTTTCAGTACACCCCATTATAAGGCATCTAATAATAATAAGTGAGTAGGATGCTGTTAAATGTGACCCACAATCTGTTTTGCAAAGCCAGTGTCAGGATGTTTCTAATTAAGTCAGTAATGCAAGTACAGTTTTATGCTCTTCTTTTCCTATCTGCTTGTGCTGTTCTTTATATTCTGAATGAATCATTTCGGTTAAAAACTATCAAGCTTGTTGGTTTATTTCACATTTCAATCTTTTTTTTTTTGAAAATGCGTCTTAAAAACCCAGACGGAAAAGCTCAAAGTTGGAATGTCACACAAAATGTTTTCACTCTTCCATGCCTTGGAAAAGTTCGAGTCAGAAATGCGAAAAAGTGAATGGAAACGAGGTTTGTGAGAATACAACGACATTTCCAGCTCTTAATGTCCAGTAATACTCAGGTTTTGACCGGACTGTCTAATCGAACCGTACGTATTTTGAGGTACAGCGTGAGGCCGGGAGACCATTCTTCATACGTGACATGTAATATGTAGTCAGTTAAAAAGAATCAGTTCAGTTGATTCCTTTGAGTCAGTTGCACACTAGTTTACTGAAGCCTAATTGAACTTAAAGCAAAATATAAATATTCTTTGTCTCGTTTCTCGACAGCACGTTGACACGCCTAAAGGTTTTTAGTAAAACTGTAGTTGATGCAAATGGGACATTTTTTGCATGGTTGGTTTGTGATATCTCTCAATAAGAGCCATTTCAACTTTACTGATGGACGTTTGAACTCATAATGACCGGTGATCATGTGATTTCACAATATTTTTATTCTTTAGGACTTATTGAGAAGTATTTCCCATTAGAATAACTAATATTCACATGGCTTCATTTTGTGGAGACGGTGGGATGTTTTCAAAGAAACAGATGCATTTGTACAGATAGGGATACCGTCTGCCCTTCAACAGCATCCAACACATGTTTCTGTTTTGTTTCCACATCTGTAACCCCGCCCCTTTATCTGTTGCCGGTCAGCGGTTCATTTTATGCACCTGTTCTTCATAACGGCAGATGAGCGATTTTTCATGCACCTTATGCGTTCTCTTTGTGTTATAGTCACTACAAAGTCTTCATCTTGGATGCTTGACTTGTCTTCATTTATGTTTTTCTTCTCCTTGGTCTCGTGACCTTGTTTTTTTGAGTGATGTAGCTTTACTGGTTTTGACCTCGGTCTGAATATTGAATTATGATTATAGTTTTGCCTGCGAGAACCTGACTCCTGACCCTGCTACGAACTTTTTTCCGATCTGCCTGAGATGAGATCACCAATTGGACGCATGTGTTTTGTTTTCCTGCCCGACCTCACAGATAACGTTGTCTAAAAAAACAACATCTCGTTATGTTCAGCTTCAGATATGTTTTTGTTGGTTTTCTAAAAAAAAGAGCTGAACCTTTTCGTCTTTTGGTGTCTTGGCATATCCCAGAACACGGAGCCTATTGAATGGGTGGGCTGTTGGAGAAATTTCCCAGGATGATGTATGAACCATGTCGGCGGTCATGCAATGGCTCACACAAAGAACGCTCTTTTACCATTTCATTTACAGACACACGAACAAGAAGAGTATCATGCACCACCACCCAGTCATGTCAGGCCACAGGAAAATAATCTTATTAGTCATTCATTAAATGCTGTAAAACGTCTCTGTTCCACACCCTTGAAATGTTCTGGTTTTCTTTAAAGGCCAAAAATGCTCAATGGCAAATCCACAGTGCCTGAAATTTCAATTTAGCACGATCTTTAGATGTTTTTTTTTTATATGGGTGGTTTTGGCAAGGCCGGCCAGATTCTTTTACTGATGTGTTTTTCTTAAAGCTTGAAAATTGTTCTACCAGAGTAAAATCAAGGAGCAAAATTGACGAAGCCTAGTTGGACGGGCACTAGCGCAATCCCATTGATCCACCCAAGGTCTGTTTGACCTTTCTATCGAGTCTGAAAACAGCTCGGTCCAGTGTAGGTCAGGGAAAAAGGCAAATGCGTAATGATTTCGAACGGCAAAGCAGTCAAGCAAAAGATCAAACACAAAATGATTCTCATCTTAGTGTGTACCGTATCGATATTTAATGTTAGCATCGATCGCTGGGCGTACATTTGCTTTAGGTCTACTCGCTGCAAAACCGGTGATTTTCATTTCCTTGTAGGTCTAAAAAATAACACCACCGACATTATTAAGCATCAGTTCACACAAAATCCCGGTGATCCTGTTGGTTTTTTCTTAGCAAAAGCTTTTTGGCAAGCTGTAACCTCTAATGAATTTGGTTTTGCCCCGAAGCATTCCGTACAATTCATTATAAACAGTGATCGCAGCGTGACAGTTTGGAAGAGAGGTAAATACCCTTCTCTCTCAACACTTTTCCCCGTGTCGAAATGTGTCACACGAGGAATGTTCAAAGTCAAACAGAACACAGCAATACAGATCCTCAACAACCCTGATTGTTTACTCAGTCAGCCAGAAACTCATTTTGCTCAGACAGACTTTTTAAAGTGATTCGAAACCATTTTGCTGTCAGTATACTTTTAATATAGACGAAAACATCCTGGCGTGTCAAAAAGAAATCGGATGCGGTTAATGGCTTGATAGAAAGAAACACTCTGGGGTCATTTTGCTCTCTTCGCTGTATAATTAACAACTGACTTGGATGTGACTTCGGAAATGGTGAAATGAGCGTCAATTTATTTCAGTTGAATTTACCAAACAAAAACATGCTTCTTAACATCTGGTTAATTATCAGGTATTTTCATTTATTTATATTTTCTGCCACAAGGGGATAAAAAAGACCATTGAAGTCGTGCCGTCATTTTGTACTCCTGCCACTACTGTCATGTTGTTTATGTTCATATTTGGTGTTCTGGATCTAACTCAGATTTCCTCAGTGAGGAAAATGAACGGGGTTTTCACAAATTCATCTGTTATCATATTCTGTAGTAAATTAATATGTTTAGTTCTGTGTCCAGTTTTTCTCCTTAACAACACCGGATCCATTGAATTCTGAGATCGTGATTAGAAAAAAATGCTAACTGTCACTACATGTACAGGACAAAAAACTGACGTCATTGGATGGACACCGTCTTAAACGAATTGGAGTGTTGTGAGAACGTAGGAAGTGGTAAATACTGGTGCTCGTGGTAAAGTGTTAAAGAATTGTTCTTGTCACATCCCGATCAGCCCACCTTAACCTCGTTGTGGCTCAAAGACGTCTAACTGGTGCTCAGTAGCATTAGCTTAAAATTAGCATTCTCATCACGACTCATGAATTATCTCGTAATTCAGCATATCCGATGATGTTCAGGAGTAAAATGCTCAGGCTTCCGAACGTGTTTATTTACTACAGAACATGATAGAATAGATATTTCATTCGTTTAAGAACACCAAATATGGTCATATTGAGAACTACATTATGACACACCACCTCAGTGGTCTCTGTGTGAACCCAGACAGAGTCTTTACAATTCGGTTTGAAGACCCCACCTACATAGCCTTAGCAGAAGTGTGTTTTAATACAGAAAAGTGCCGTGGTTACACATCTGGTATACTTCGCTTATTATATCTCTCTATCTATTCGTTTATCGTCCATTTTTCCCAGTTTTTCCCCACCTGGGGAAGGAGAGTAGCAGAGTTTTCCGTCCGGATGCCCTTCCTGATGACAACCACCAGTAAGTGGTGGGATCTTGTGAGACTACTGGACAATTTCACATTTCCGATCAACCTAGTGCATGTTTTTGGACTGTGGGAAAAGACCGGAGTACCCGGAGGAAACCCACGCTGACACGGGGAGAACATACAAACTGGATGTCTCCAGCCCGACCCGGGGATCAAACCCGGGACTTCTGGCTGTGAGGCGACAGTGCTGTAACCACTCAGCCACCGTGCCGCCCCCATACATCGCTTATTAATTCCTGAATTAGTCACATGACTAAATGACTTCATCATACTTGCAATAGTAACAAAAGCTTAAGTGACTTACAGAGGTGCTTCCGTACTAGTAAACATTACCATAAACATTTAAATACATAATCTGAAGAATCTTGTGTGAGATTTTTTGAAGGAGAAGAAGAAGATTAGCGAGTTAGTTTAAATGTTTGGTACAGAGGTGAGTTTTTATTCTCTTTTTAAAGACAGGAAGTCAGTTTCACATGGCAGATTCGGTTTGGTTATTAAAGAAGAAAAGTAAAGCATTAATGTACTTTAAATATCATCATCATGGCGACGTACATAAAACAGAACTAAACCAGTAAGAGATAAGCAGCAGTAGTTCGTGACCCCTATCCGCTCTGCCCGAGTACAAACGTTCCACATCATCGAACACAGAGAATGCCAAACTTCTGACATCATGCTCACCGCGACTCGTTGTCGACCACCCACCGCGACACACCCTGATTATCCACTGCGGTTTCACTGGAGTCATATTGTCAGGACAACCCTAACGGGCCTGCCGGAGCAAATATATACGATTCAAGCTCACATACCTTTACAGGCCTCATTCTGCACAGACCGTGTAATTAACAGCTCTTTTTGTTCGAGCGGTAATTTATCACATTGCCTGGTGTCGTTTAGAGATTAAAGATACAATCGACTCTTTCATGTTGAACATCGCAGTGCTGAAATCAAAATGCTGGGATTTGGACGAGATTGCTTCACTTCTAACCATAGTTATTTGGCACTGCTAGCATTTGCAGAACACAAAGAATAAGTATTGATTTTTTTATCCCCTCCCCTTACTTAGTCTGCCTCTTTTTCTTTCTGTCTTCTTCTCTTTAGTCGTGCTTGTCTGCTCGCCTACTCCATTCATGTCGTTCATGCTTGTTTGCCTGGTTCATAAAAAAAACACTTCAAACTTCTTATCTATCAGGTAGCTTATACGATCAAACATCTAACCCCAGTGCTAAGTATTAGCATTCATTTCAGTTGAAAGGAAAAAGGTCGTAATATTATGTGTGTATCTGTGTGTCTCTCTCGCTCTGTGTGTGTATGAATGTGTGTGTGTGTGTGTGTGTGTGTGTGTGTAAACGACACTCTTTCAAACATATGAGCTCCCCGAGATATTAAATATTGATTTTTTTTTTGGTTGAAGTTTTTTTTGCGCCGACATTCCTTTTTCTGAAGCTTCACGTCTCGTGGCTGGAGTTGCTCTGGATGTCTCATTCGTCTTAACGCCAACCCGGCAGCCTTTGAAATAACGCCCGGTGTACGTCCCCCCTCCCACCCCCAATTTCCTCTTGATACTTCTTGTCAGAGTACTTATATTTCTGTGTTTGATTTATTCTCTCCCTGCCTCTCTCTCTCTCTCTCTCTCTCTCTCTCTCTGCGCTCCCCAGGCTTCAGCCGGGCAGTACTGCCGTTCGGCCTGGTCAGGCGGGAGCTGTCGTGCGAGGGTTATTCCATTGACCTGCGATGTCCAGGAAGTGACGTCATCATGATCGAGAGTGCCAATTACGGCCGCACGGACGACAAGATCTGCGACGCCGACCCGTTCCAGATGGAAAATATCAACTGCTACCTCCCAGATGCTTTCAAAATAATGTCCCAACGGTGAGTCCAAAATCGAATGTTTAGTATAACACGCATGGAATTTTATCACATTGCCGTGACATTTCATATTTACACAGCTCCTGGATCGAGGCGAAATGCAGCATTTGTACTTACTAAGTCACCAGCTAGCACTTCATAACACGTGGTCGAATTGTACAGAGGTCACCACACAGATGTGATCTAGAAATAATGGCTGCAATAAATTTACTGAGGCAGTGTATGAAAACGGAACGATGTAATAACAATATATAGCGATCAGACATAATGGAATGACCACCATGCTAGAATTGCGTTTGCTGTTTTGGAGTCTTCTAGCCTTTGTCAAACTCGCCCATTTTCCCTCCTAACGTCAACTAAATGTCTAAATCTCCCACCCAATTTTAGAGCCCATGATGAGCAGATAACATGTTATTCGTTTCTTAATGTAATGTCTGTCCGATGGAGTAATTTAAGATCGTTTTAAGTTAGCAAATTATTATAACGTCATTAGCATTGAAAAAGACTAGACTGTCATGTGTGTGTCTTGGAATTATACAAGTAATCCGTATTATGATCTCTTGCCCTTAAAATCGAATACTTTATCTGCCTTTATGTTCAATATGGATCAGCTCCAACTTAAACAACGGCCTCTCGTTCAGCACCCATACACAAACACGATCACAGAACCACCAGAAACTATATGCCCTCTAGTGCCGTGTCGGTGAATAGCTTCGTGTGATATAAGACCTCGACGCAGATCTGTAATCGGCTCACAACTGTAAACAGCCATTATATCCATTCTTTTTACTTCCTAAGCTAAGACAGTTAGCATCATGCCACAACACGCTAGCACTTTATCTAACAACTCTATCTGTGTACTGAAAATGGTTCAGTCGCAACCGACAAGTGCAAAGATATCGCTTCACTCTTATTTTAGTCAGTTCAGGCAACATTAATATACCTCATTTAAAATAAGTAACAGTTCTTCTGTGACGTAAAATGCATCAATGTCAAAATCTCACTAGCTTTTTAATCAGACCCTATAAAAAGGAAATCGGAATGAAACAAAATCAAATTATATTCAATCTTGTAGTTGAAGTCGTCATACACAAGTATCACAGCGACGACCAGCGACACATGCAGCACAGAGGCAGCGCCGACCAAGAGCACACGCCATTAACCGCTCGAGTTTAGTTTGTGCCGAGAGAAATTGATTCTTATTAGTCCAGTAAAAGTCATGAACAAGCTATTGAACATATCTGGTACAAATCTATGGGGAACCCTAAACATACTCTTGTGAGCTTGTGTGGCATAATGGTGAGAGCTGCACTGCTGCTATCAGCAATGCTCAGCTTCCTAGGGTTTTATCCCTGCCCGGGCTAATGGCGTTACATAAACCGAGGTGCTGGGGAGGTGGGGTGGGGGCACACAGCAGTGCACCCTAAGTGCTGCTCGCAAGCCCGGAAATATACACACCTAAAGAGTCACTTGAACACCCGGACAGATTTGTAAACCATTCTACAGTTTTCCTTCTTCACACAAAGCTTCCATGAGGCGCTTGATCCTTGATGCCGCTTTCGGATGTGATAAATTATAACCAATCACTACTCCTCTCACGTTTAACATTTCCAAACCAATATAGAACAAAGCTCGAACTTTTTAAAGATTCCCAAATACTACCGCCATTTGAGCCTTAAATTTTTGTTCGATTTGATCTGGCACCGAAGTGGAAACGCAGAATTTTCCACTAACAGGTCAATTATCATCAGATTGAAACGTTTACATTTTAAGTGTAAGTAAAAGTAGATTTAGATTTATATGTTGGATTTAGCAGACACATGTATCCAAACTGTCTTATAATTATGACCGCACATGATTTTGAATCAACTGTGTATTAATAAGGGCCTTGCTCAGGGCTGTGGTGAGGTTTGTACCAGTCCAGCAAATTAGTCAATAAGCGACTGCTGGTTACAACTGCTGGCTGACTGGGCACCATTAACCACTAGGATGCTCAAAAACAGTGCTCTGTAGTGCTGGTTTTCAGCCCAGATAAATAGGTGGTAAAAACCTGCCAAATCATAATCCATTGTTTCACATTTGGGCTTACATTTAGGCCTCGTACACACCGAGAAAGGCAGTTTTGTTATAAATCATAGCCTTTTCTCTGTGTTTTGACCTTTCGTCCACACGTAAAAGGCAGAACCGCTCACTGAAGCAGACCTTTTTTTTTATAGAAGCTCTGTTTCAAGTGTCGTGTAGACAGGAAAAAACACAGTGTTTAGTTTGGAACGTCTGGCGTGTGCAGTCCTCGTCCTTGTTTGATGTCAGTGTTCACCAATATCGCCTTTGTTTACATTAGCCATAATATAATGCACAAAAGTGCTCATTTTAGCATTTTTAGACATGCTGCCTACATACCTACTTATAAATCTAGATCTACTTTCACTGAGGATCAATAATTTGCTTTCATAAATCGATCTCATATTATTTAATTACATTAATTTTATATCTTATAATACTGTTATGAAAGTAGTTAAACTTGCAAATGAGACATTTAAATGACAACTCATTCAGCAGGATGTGTACACCATATGGTGTGTGGGACATCAGACAGCTTTCGCTGTTACAGTTAATGTGTTTTTATGGAGTGAGTGGAATAACTGTTCCCACATCCAGTGACGTCACGATTCGAATCGGGGAGTTCAGACTCACAACGCTTCAGTGGGTAATGATAATTGTTGTTGGCACACGTGGCAACACCTTTCAAGGATTCTGATTGGCTAAGTTGGCATTGTGGTTAGTGGTTTAATGTACGACTAACAGCTCGTTTTTGCGTCTGCATGTGGACAAAATATTTTTAAGACATTTCTGTGGACGGGAATTTATTTCGTTTAAAAAATGTGTATGTGTGGACTAGGCCTTAAAAGGATTGCTGTACAAATATTGTTAAACATGTTGTTGGACATTTAATTGCTCATCCATCCATAAAGTAGTTTTACCACCGATTAATCCTGTTTAGGGTCACGGTGGGACACACACTAGGCAAACAACCGGAACAGATCGCCGGGTCTGTTGCAGTGTACAGAGACAAAACAAACACAAATATAGACGCACGACAATTTTAACATCTCCAATTAACTCGACGACATGTCTTTGCTCTATGGGAGGAAACTGCAGCACCCGGAGGAAACCCCACACAGACATCTGCACAGAAAGCCCTGGATTGCCGAACCTGGGAATTGAACCTGGGTGACAGTGCTAAACACTAAAGCCAACGTGCCAGCTACCGGTGAAATCAATCCAGTACAAAGTTACGTCAAAAAACATATCGAATATTGTCAAGCTTATTTGATTGAAAGTTTTGCTATTATATGTTACTTTCCCCTCACATAGTGTAAAACAGCCTTCCCTCTTTCAGCCGTCTTATTCATAATCAGGCTTTCTGGGTACACTAAACAGATTCTAATAGCACTCCAACCAAACCCTGTGAAATATCTCCTTATGATTTTCAAATGCATCAAAACCCCCATCGAACAAAATCTCGTCTTCATAGATCCGCTCACCAATTGATCAGGCAGCGTACATCCGGAGCCTCACATCGCTCCTATTCCAGAGTTGCTCTGGCAAACAGGAAGTCGCGCATGGCACAGCCTTTGATGGTCTAGGCGGCGGCGTGGGTTGTTTGTATTTCCGCTCAGCTTATCATCCATTCGCCATGATTTGTATGAAAATAGGCCCGAAAAAAAAACTGCTGCGGCTCAATTAGGCCCTTCAGCTGCAGGCAATTAGGTGTCTCAAGTGGGTGCTAATCTACACAGGGAAACTTTTCAAAGGGATGTGCCTCCTTAGCTTTGCACAAGCCCAGATGTGAAATCGCATTGTTTTGCACTTTTCACGTTGTTATTTCTTTTGGCCGAGTAATGAATCGCCACCAACATGGTAATCATCCATCACGAGGCTTGATTAGAGCGCATTAATAACAGGCACATGATCATTTTTAGCACCCGATGCGTCATGGCGGTGTGGATGAAACTGGAACTCGCTGTGGTACGGCATGGGACCGAGCGATTACAGTGCCTGGTGCTGAATAGAATATTAGCATGTGGATTTCACTAATAGAGGAATTGAATTCATATGTGGAAGCAAGAGCAAAATAGACATGCCAAAAGCTAAGCTATCGGGTTTGAAATAAAAGTACACTTATTTTAAACCCATTATGATGGCAGATGTAATATCTGAATCGATCATTTGAGGCATATTTAATCAAAATAGAGGCATATTTAATCAAAATCTCAGTCCTTACAGACATGATATTCAGTCTAAAGCAGAGTATTGAGTGCTGGGTCTAATGAAGAATCACTGAATAAACACAGTGCTATCAGCCAGCTGCAAGTATACACAGAAGTGATTGGCTTTGTATAAGAGGAATACGGTTTAAAGTAAAATTCTGTGGCTACAGATGGCTTCCCAACGCTGCACATGCGCTCCATTACTTTGTTTCTCACTGTCCAAGAGAATTTCATCTGGGAACGAGCCACAGAAACAAAACAAGCCGGGAGATTTGATGTATCAGAACCCTCAGAATCTCACCGTCCTCTAGCGTTGTGGCAGTTAATTATTCCTGCTGCATATACGACAGAACTATGAAAGGAAAATGCTGTCTCTCGCCGAAATATAAATACATTCTTTAAATGTGAATGTGCTCGAACACTCCGCTGTTTTGTTTACTGTTAATGCTTGTTAAAACCCCTGGGACAGCAGGAGTGTTTTCTGTGCTGCTTTTTGCCTCTGTTTAGATCAATGGCAGAAATGCTTATACCAGTTTGTGTAAATTATCCAGTACAACCAATCTAACTGCTGCTTCTGGGCATGTTTAACCTCCGGATGAAAATTCACTTGGTCTTCATTAATGTGGCCATCAAACAACAAACAGCTCGGCTTAAACAGCAGAAAAATCACACTCCACTCTTAGATCACTTTCTAATCTGTGCCAGCGATAAGAGGGCCAGAAAGAGTTCTTTTGTCTGGAGTCACTCTTGTTGTTTTGTTTTTGGTTCAGAGTGATTTGACCACTTGAGTAAAAGTAATGTCGTATTAATGGCCTCCTAGCATGAGCCAGGAAGAGCCTGATCGTTCTGTTGTTTTGTTGTTCGTTGTAATTACTCAGGGCTTGTGACAGCAATTAACAAGTGCAGGTTTACTGATGACACCGATTTGCTGCCCGGCACAACAACAAAAATGATTGCCGCACAGCACAGTTCTTTTCTCAGATTTACCTACTGCTTGGAATCATTGTCCCTTCCACCAGTATTCGCAAGATTGATACAAAGTAAGAGGACACTCGATCTTTTGATTGTTTGAACAATCACGGACATTAATAAGATTTAGCCCAGATAAATCGTCGGTTCTCAGAAACCGATCTGAAAAATCTTTACGCTGTGGTATAGCCTTTGGCATTGTAGGATGGTGAGAGATGCATGCTCAGATGCCCCCCCTTCTTCATTTATGGGATGGTTGTTCTGTCTTCATATAGATGCCCTTCTTGACTCTTGGTTCAAACCAGCATTTCTACATGTCAAGGATCTGCACATCTTCCTTATTAAATAAGGCTTACAGGAGAGTGTAAGCGTACTTGTCTTTTAGGTACCCGGAGTGACACGTACCTGTCTTTTAGGTACCTGGAGTGACGTACCTGTCTTTTAGGTACCTGGAGTGACGTACCTGTCTTTTAGGTACCCGGAGTGACTTACCTGTCTTTTAGGTACCCGGAGTGACACGTACCTGTCTTTTAGGTACCTGGAGTGACGTACTTGTCTTTTAGGTACCTGGAGTGACGTACCTGTCTTTTAGGTACCCGGAGTGACTTACCTGTCTTTTAGGTACCCGGA
>JAOTRQ010000003.1:3201407-3224392 GCA_028565875.1 Hoplisoma paleatum | reverse complement strand
GATTAATTGCGATTAATTAATTACAGACCCTGTAATTAACTCGATTAAAATTTTTAATCGAGTCCCACCACTAATATTTACATAAATGTATTTAGAGGCGCCTCAAGATTGTTGTGCCACCATGATGTGCAAGTTGAAGGTCACATATTCGGCACACTGATTTTGTCGTCTGTTTTTAATTGAAAATAATTTCAAACCAATGAGCATTTCAGCATTTTGTTTGTCTTTTTACTTCTTTTTTGTGATGTAAGCAAGTGAGGCGGGGCTTAGAAAAAGATGGAAAAAAACCATGACTATCCAAAATACTTTGGATTTTGACTATCCAAATTACTACCAATATTTGGGACCAATCCTATAATGATCATATATTTCTTATGCAATTCATAATTTGTGTTTCAGCGTCTAAACTGTTTTTTTTTTTTACTTTCCTTCTCTTTTATAGGTGCAACAACCGAACCCAGTGTATTGTCATTACAGGAACAGACGTCTTTCCTGACCCTTGTCCCGGAACTTATAAATACCTTGAGGTCCAGTATGAGTGTGTCCCTTATAGTAAGTATTAGTCTTTAGTTTATGTCTCGATATAGCCTTGTGTTTCCTGTGGAAAAAAAACTTCAGAGCCTGTACTAGTTGTAAGAACTTAAAATCCTTCCCTTATAACATCTATTGTTGTGAAAATCTGGATTGATCTTTGCTTATTAAGGGTTTAGTTTTTTTTTTCATGGAATTTAAATTTCTATTGTAGCTAAACACTTCAACACGGTGTCCGTCTTTAAAGTCGCTATTCAGAAGATCTCTTTGATGAGATTAGAAACTTTCTTTATTCCGTTTCTTTATTCAGCAATTCATTTACATCTATAGAGTTTGTTGGTGGTTTTACTCATTTGAAACCTTTTAAATTGGTTTTCAACAACCTGTCATTTTTTAATTGAATAAATAATTGGTTGATGAAAAGCATTCAAAACGTCATACCCAGGACACGTTTGAAATAGAGTAGTTATGAAGACGGGGAGGGAGGACCACCCATGGTACTTATTGGTTTTAGTGTGTACATACGTTTTATCACCTCCAAGCCAGGCTTAACATTATGACCACCGCTTACTGATTATGGGCAAGTGAATATTTTAGGTGTGTCCCAAATCACACACCTGCACACTTCGATCATGTTGATGTCGTAGTGCGAAACATAATAAAACAGTGCACTGAATGTACCCAGATGGTGCAAAATGGTGAGCACTACAGTCACTAAACTAATGCCGTTACACCTACGTAATGGATTGGCATGACTTTTGACTGAACCAGGAAGCGGAAGTATAATGTAAGTAACGTTAATACAATTATTTATTAGTAGGGAGTTAAAAAAGCTAATAAAAGAATACAAATCATGATATAAACAAAAGATGGTGGATATTTTGGTAGACACGAGAACCACAATTACAGTGTATTGTTCCATATGAGACAGAACTTACCCATGAGAGTGTGCACTAACATGTACGTGCTCAGTACACGAAGTTATTGTACACTTATATAAAGAGCAAAGTTTGGAAGGCATCTTTTTTTTAATTCGGTGTTAGAAGCAGGAAAAAATGAGCAAGTGTAAAGATTTGAGTGAGTTTGATAAGAATCCAATCAGGACGTTTAGACAATTATGTGAGAGCAGCTCCAGAAGTGCAGTTATTGTGGGGTGTTTCTGGTCTGTAGAGTTAAGCAACTATCAAACGTGTCGTGGCTGGTCAAGACTGAATTGAAAGATGTCACAATACACAATAATGTTACGCCTGCTTAGAAAATATCATTTTAACATTTGCTTTCTCTAGTTTAACCCACTTTACAAAACCGGCTCGAGCAAACCATAAATAACAGTGATTTATAAGTTTGTTTTCTAGGATGGTTTATTTAACCATCAGTGTTTTTGTGACCATAAAAGAATTTCACTTTGAAAAATAGCCAGCAAAATTGAGCCTAGTGGCATTTCAAAGAGCCTGTAATTTTCTTTCCTTCTCACACCTTCTCCTGATAAACATAAAAGTCCAAAGTGAAAGCACCAGTAAATCTGAAATCAGCCCAGTTACCCGTACAAACCTAGGGTGACCAGATCTGAGATGGTAAAATAGAGGACACCTCAGCAGGGGGCCTTCATGTGCACGTGCGTCACAAAAGCAAACGAATACAACACATGATGCGATTTTCGAAGTAACGGCAAATCTTTAACCATCCTTCACAGCAAGCATCACAGAAGACAGATTAATAAACTCATTTTGATGTACGTGTAGTAAATATGATTTATCACAACGAACCAAAGAATGAGGTTGTGACCGTAGCAGTCAACAATTCAACATTTATTTAGTTTCAGGTCATGTGATGGTCGCTGTGATGGTTAATCTGTACATTTGTAACTGTAGGCGAACCGAATACAGTAGAGGAGACGTGACAAAACGTTTGCCATTTTCAGAAAGTTTTTATAAGAGCCGACTTCTATGATTTGTTAAAACTGCTACAGAAAGTCAAAAGTCAATTCCAATGTTTTTACATTTACTACGTACAGAAGTGCTTCCATATTAATCAACATTACCATACTATAGAACAGTGTACAGTGTACAGTGTACAGTGTACACTACATAACGCAGTGTACACTGTTTTTATTGTAGTGTTTTTTTCCTGGTAAATTTGATTGTAGTTTGTAAACTTTACAATACACAATACCCTCCATAAAGTTCCCAAGACTGCAATCTATGTTGATGTTCAGTGTTTTACAGATTTATTTACAGGTTTAATGTTGAGCCTAATGTTTATAAATCAAACATGCATCACAAACAGTGCACCTACATAAGTGTACTGTACATTAGTGCGTAGTGCACACTTTCATGAGTGTTGTCTAAAATAGAACACGGTTCTCTAGTCCATCAAAAAGGCCACCAGATTTTTTATGCATTTGATTTTGTTCACCTTTAGTAATAAACAATTTCATTAACGGTACTTAGATTTATATAAAGATTTGCCGATGGCCGCTAGTAACTGGTCAAAAGCCTCACTCCTTCCATTACGTCAGTTTAGTGTGCATGCTGTCCATCATTTCACACTGGATAATCACCCATTTTAGTGCACCATCTGTGTACTTTCAGGCCACCAAGTTTTATTATATTTCTCTAGCACGCTAAACATAGTGCTTGAATTGTGGCACACCTCCAAAAGTCCAAGTTTTATTTGATCTTATAAAGACAAAGGCGTGTTTGTGTTCCGTATCTTTTAATGTTTACTGTTCAATAGTTTGGGAACCAAAGACAACAATTGTTTAACAAGTGGAAGACTTTTGTTCAAGATTCTATCCTGCATTCTCTTTTTATACCAAATCATAATTGTATTTTATAGAAATGGTGCCATCATTTGGTGTTCCAGCTCTAACAAGATTTTTCACAAAATCGTCTCGGTCACGTTCTGTAGTAAATAAATAACCTCAGAACCCTATATGTTTTGTTCTTTGTACAGTGTAATGAGGCTTATAACAAAGTTACAGCACACTAAATTCACGTCATTAGACGGGCGGCTTCTTCAACGAATCAATGTGTTGCAGTCATCACATTGCAAATGTGTTTCTGTGAACAAAACACCTTGAATTTATTCAGCGAGATCATTTTTTAAAACATTTCTTAGTAAAGGTAAAAAGGAAACAAATCACAGATGTTTTTTAATCATTTCACTCAACGTCAGGTTCCTCACAAACAGGGTTTTGTCATTTGCACTAAGTCACAACCTTGTGGATGGTGTTCATGTTTTCCAGTAAGCTTTTTTAATCTGTTCTTTTTTTGCCTCCTTTTCAGATTGCACGTTCACCTTATTTCCCACAGCGTTGTCCAGGTTTTAACATTCACTGCTTTTCCCTCCACTTTTTAGGAACCTTGCATTCTCCTATCCCGGTCGATTGTTCTGGATTGCCGTTACTCTTTTAAGGGTTTTGTTGGGATACGCTGCAAGTATTGTGTGATGTGTTAAAAAAACTAGCAATTATTATCACATCTAGAAGCCATGTAATGTCAAAATAAAATAGTAACTACATATACACTGGGATTTGTGACGACAGTAGTGATCACAGAATGTTAAACAAGTTTTCTATAATTTCTCAAACTGGGTGGGATGTAGGAAATAAGACCGCACTCATCACATCACCTGGTATTTAAGGTGCAGTCTAGAAAGCAAAAATCAACGAAGACATCTTGCTGTCTCTATTAGCACTCAGCGCTACACATTTATTGCACCCAGTTACAACATACCTGATATAAACTGTGTAATTGTGTTTCCTGTCCTTGTTGTTTTATGTGTTTTGCTGATTTCAGGAGCTGTTCTTTCAATTTAGTCGATTTAAAATCGATTCTTGTTTAGGGCATGTTTTGGCATCGTACCAGTTTGGGATTTCTGTTTCTTATTATCTCCGAGTTAATTATTGACAAACAATGAATGCAATGCCATAGGCTTTCATAAACAATACATTCTGCACTTAGGACTAGTATAGTCACTACCAATTCCAACCAGTTATTACAATGTTTCAGGTCATTTTAGGTACTTGCTAATGCAACACTGCTTTGTGCTCAAAATGGTAGAAAAAGTAGAACTTTTATAGAATTCATTAAATTCTCACACCATTTAGTAATGAGCATGGAGCTGATGAAACATAAATCTTAACGTCATACTAGGCAACTTTCTTGCACACTATGCAACGTCTTACGACACTTCCCCTCAAGAACTGGAGAAAGCGTTCATTTTTCCTTTCCTGCTGTTTTCTCATTGGCTCCATCATCATTAATCAACATGTCTACTAGCAACTAGTTGTTAGAAGTTGTTGTTTTAGGACTGTGTCGACATAGTGTCCTTTCTGTCTGCCGTAAAGCAACAGTAGTCAGAAATTGGTTCAGGTCGTTTATCTTGGAACTTGTGTGTGTTCTTTCCTCTACAAACCACAAGAGCACCCAAGAGAAACCTCATTCACTTTATAATGAGCATATTTAAGCATCAAAAAACATATAAATAAATAAAAAAAATTTGCCTAGTGTTCATTTCATGAATAGGACATGGCTGGACCACATTCGACCCCCAGAGAAACTCATGCGATCATGTGAAAGCAGCGGTGCATTAGTTGTTGCATGCTCAACAAAAGACGTAGTGCAGCGGTAGTGTTATGGTAGAGTAACAAGCTATCAGAAGGACGGTTTTGATTTCAAATGCTGGCTTTTAAGGGCCAATTTACACTTCTGCATCAAACCGACGCTGTTGCCTTGCCGCGACTGGGGCACCGCTTGGCGTGCACCTCCATACTTTCTAACTGCGTGTCAGAATGACAGAGATCACAAGGTGGACCGGGATATGCCATCAAAGCAATTGAGTGTGCACGGTTATAAATAAAATAATGATTCAAGAGGTTTCATTTACGAGCTAATATTTTAAATCATTCATTGTTCAATATCGATCAGCTAAAACAACGTCCTTTCTCGCTCGTCACTAAATCCAGAGCGTAAACACAAACAACACAACCCTCAGAAAGTCGACACGGTCAGAATCTTCATGGTGCGTATGATCTCACCGGCAACCTGTAAAAGGAAAACGACATTTTCTTGCGTCGACGTTGTGCAGAAGTATAAACCAGCCTTTACCATCCCAGTTTTAGGGGTGTCGTATAAAAGTTTCAAGCTTGCATTATAAGTGTAAGTTTTTTTTTATATTGTACCTGTTCTTAACATGTTCTGTTAGCACCAGTGATCTTAGCTTTGATTTTCTTTCTGACTAACTCCTCTAAGTCCTCTTCTTAAATCAGGGTAGTGGTCCATGAGCGGCTCGAACTTCTTTCTGTCTGTCTGTCTCTCTTTCTCTTTGTTAGCAGGTGTACGTCTGTAAATGCTCCTTTAACTCATGACATGTTAACTGCATGTGTTCATGGACATAACAGTTAATTCATGTTAATCTCTTTTTTCCTCCTTGCAACCCTTTCATTCTCTCTTCCAACGCTTAAAATAGAAGTGGAGCAAAAAGGTAAATAACTGACACCATTTAACGTCCCTCTAGCTCCTTTTTTGTTTCTTTTCTTCTTCGTTTCCTTTTCTTTGTGGCATACGGTTGTAAAACCTTCCTATCCCTACTTTTGCCTTTCTGATCCAAACAGGTCGTAGGAAAAATAAAACGCTCTCGATTCAGTAACGGACACATCGGGAGCAGGACTCATTGACAATTATAGAACGATGATAGAACCCTGGCTAACTCCGACATTAGCCGTGATCCGGAGAGCAGACTAAAGTCTTTTATAGGGAGTTCTCCTTACCACCCTGCGCCTCCTTACCCCTGGGTGCTCTTTCTCTCTTTTCTGTTTGGCACAGTCTCTTATTGCCTGGCTTTTCAGTCCCCCTTTCATAGCATGCTACAGTAACAGGTCTTCTCTTAGCCTATACAATATATTGCCCTAATTCTCATTTTCTATCCTAATCTCTTCCTTTCACTTGCTTTATTGCTTGGTCTATATTTAAAGCCTGCCTCTTACTACTCTTTTATTGATTATTATGTCTGTGTTCATAAAAATAAAAACACCACACAGTACAAGAACTTAGAACCTAACGCTGCTTTAAATTGAATAATTGAATGGCCGTGACATTTGCACCATTAGTCAGAAGGCAAGATTCTCTTAGGTGCCACAATGTCTTAGTGTCCACGTTGGACTCGATGTATGCAGGGTTTTGTTGCAATATTTTTTTATATAGTTCGGGTATTTTATTTACAGAGACTGTTTTTATTTGTTTGTCTTCATTTTTTCATTTTCGTTCAATTTGGTTGCTTTAAAATACCCTTATTTATTTTTTCCCCATGCAGTATGTCCAAGCCGAGGGGAACCCTGTTGTCTTTTACGTTTGGTTTTAGTCTCACCTTTCAGATGCAGATTATCAGACTAAAACAAGCTCATGTAGTCGTAGCTTCTTAGTCGTTACCAGTGTGTGTTTCTCCGTCCCCGCCGTCCCAGACCACCCACTTATCACGCTGACGTAGTACCAGACCATCTGACCTCTCTACATTGATAATTGTAATACCTCCGAGCTGAGTTTGCTCACGTTTGACTCTTCTGTGTTGTACTTCTGTTTTCCTATCACTAGTTTTTGTTTGTCCTGGAACTCTGAAAGCCATCGGAGACCCTTCGTTTCTCTTTGAGGCGGAGCAGCAAGCCGGTGCCTGGTGCAAAGACCCACTTCAGGCTGGCGACAAAGTTTATTTCATGCCCTGGACCCCGTACCGTACGGACACGCTGATCGAATACCCATCGCTCGACGACTTTCAGAATGTGCGCCAAACCACCACCTATAAACTGCCCCACCGGGTGGACGGCACCGGTTTCGTGGTATATGACGGCGCCGTGTTTTTCAACAAGGAGAGAACACGGAACATCGTCAAGTTTGACCTGCGTACGCGCATCAAGAGCGGCGAGGCCATCATCAATAACGCCAACTACCACGACACCTCGCCGTACAAGTGGGGTGGCAAGACTGACATCGACTTGGCCGTGGACGAGAACGGCCTGTGGGTGATCTACGCCACCGAGCAGAACAACGGCATGATGGTGCTGAGCCAACTCAACCCTTACACCTTACGCTTCGAGGCCACATGGGAAACGGCGTACGACAAGCGCTCGGCATCCAACGCCTTCATGATCTGTGGCGTGCTTTACGTGCTCCGGTCTACCTACGAGGACAACGAGAGCGAAGTGAGCAAGGGCGTCATCGACTACACATACAACACCAAGCTCAGTCGCGGTGAGTATGTGGACATTCACTTCCCCAACCAGTACCAGTACATCGCCGCCGCTGAGTACAACCCCAGAGACAACCAGCTCTATGTGTGGAATAACTTTTACGTCCTCCGCTACAACCTGGCCTTCGGACCACCCGACCCGGCACACGGTAAGTCTATAAAGTGGTAGAATTTTCACTTCTTATTCAGTGGATGTTCCTGATTGCATGTGTTATTTACAATGTACACATGTACAGACTGTGTGAGGGTTGTAGGGCTGTAAATATCCACTCTTCTCACCATGCAAAGATTCACAATACTGGGTTCAAACATTGATGATGTTATTGACAAAATATTTGTTAGTAACCTAAAGATTCATTTTATTATTTAGTGGAAAACAAAGTACTATGATTATTGTAAATCAATGTGCTTTTTTTTCTGAGGAAGTTGAAAACTTTACCTAAAACTAGATTCATTTTTTGTATTAAACTATAATATAATGCCAGTACCTCGCCTCTTTTAATTAAAGTACAGACCCATTCATTTTAAACGAATCATTCAAGTGAATCAATTTGCAGAATCAGTGATTTTACCATGGAGTGCTGTGTCACATGACCTGACTTTCACAATCTCTTGAGATAAACTCGGCTGAGACGATTTGACGTGAGTTGGACCACAGTGTGAAGGCAAAGCAGCCAACAAGAGCTTAGCACCCCTGGGAACTTATTTAAGACTGTTAGTTCATCATTCCAACAAGTCCATTGAGAAAACGCAATGTGCAAAGCTGTCATCAAAGCAGACTGCAACTGTACTCTTGACATGTACATGTGGCCTGACTAGATTGTATCATATATATTTATACATATAATATCAAAATAATATTCTGGACCCTACTGTCCACTTTCAATCTATTCTTGTCAATAACAAGTCTAAACAAAGTGCAGAAACCACCTAAAGCTTAATTCCCTGGGCATTGAACGCCACGCGCGAACGGTTTTTAATTTTGATTCCGTCCGAGTTCAGCGGGTGTGAAGTGTGAAGGCGTGAAAGCTTGATGGTAAACACGACCGAGTCGGCTAGTACATCAGAAGAGATCCGTGTCAGAAGATTTTCCTCGGCCCACTCTCCTCCGGGGGAAACAATTCAGTGTATACATACCTGTCCGGATAGGTACACAGGTTCCCTCAGCCCGACTGTCGGGTCCCTGAACAAGCACGTCACGCTCGTCAAGCCAGGCGTTTATCAGATGTGGAAAGAGAGACGGAACAAACCTATGAGGAGACTGAATGGATCTGAAAGTTCATGAAATTGGATCTTTTCCCTTGAATGCCTACTAGGCATGTATGTCACTATGACGACGCATGGAACATATTTGCTTAAAAGACAACAAACATTCACGAGTGATTAGAAATGACACAGGAACTTGTTCTAATAGCTGTCAAATCAAGTTTTTATTGAAAGACTGGAGCTGTCAAAACGAATCATTATTATGGGAGGTTTGCAGCGTGGGTTATAATGAGGCCCATTACATGTTCTTTGGATGTTTCTCAAGGTCGTAAGGTTGTAACGACGGCTTTACATTGATTCTTGATTGTTGACAAGCTATTCCACCAAATGGGCACCATTTACCTGAAGCAATTTGATGAAATTGAGGGCGGAATCTTGTAGAACACATGGTTACTCAGAATGTGTATTGATCAACCCCAGACAAGTGGAATAAGTTATTCTAAAAGGATACGGGACATGATTCAGATTATTACTACTTCCTAAAAGAGTTTACACAGACCAGGCATAAGATTATGACCCTCATCTGAATCTAGTGTTGCACCTCTCCAGATAGTGTAGACACTTTTCTGTCAGAACTAGCGTTAACTTCCTAATGCTCATCTGTTGGATCGGACCACACAGATGTCCATCAGTTAGTGAGTCTTGATCATACACGACCCTGTCGCTGGTTAACCAATGTTCCTTGTTCAGACCACTATTGATATTGATCAGTGCAGACTAGGAACACCGTAGGAAGAGCTGCAATTTTGGTCACAATTCCTTGTCAAAGGCCGGGTCAAACCCACTACCACCAAATTGCTAATGTTGAAACCCTGAGCAAGACTAGTAACCCTCAAATGTTCATGATGTTGCAATGTAATTGTATGTCGCTTTGAATAAAGGAAGTTAACGAAAAAGTAAATGCATGTAGCAACTTTGAACATTAAATGTGCTGCATAATATATACCACCCACTAAGAGGTGCGATAGTTGTTGAGAAGTTGTAGAAGTTGGTGAGATAATCATAGCCAGTCATCATAATGTTATGCGTGGTTGTTGCATTTCTGGATGTACAGTACAACTTTAGAATGCAAGAAGTCCCAGGTTCGATTCCTAAGTAGACCCGGGGTTTTCTGTGTGGAATGTGTATGTTCTCCCCATGTCTCTGTCTATCTACAGTGTAAAAACATGATGTTAAAAGCTAAATAAATAACGTGATGGAAACTGCACCAATTCAATGCAACGAATCAGCAGCAACACTGGATGGAAATAAACAAATAATAGACCGGAAAAAGGCGGATTTGTCGGATAAACCATAACCCTGATTGACGAGAACATGGTGTTAGTTGTGCTCCAGATAAACCTCACAGACGGAAAGAAGTCGTGCAGCATTACACAGATAAATGGGTCTTCTTTCATGAATACATTTTTCAAACGTGTTCACCGTCCTCGTCGCCGTCAGACTACAGGCTCCACAACTGAGAAAGGTAACGAGTCGAGAACGCCGAGAAACTTAACGTGTCGGGAATTCGCTCCCCACGGACGACGAACAGTACACACAGAGCACACCGGGGTGGAATCGTGAAGTAGAGCAGGACGCCTCGCACCATCTTCCTTTTCTTCCCTCATAAGCAAATGATTGAAAGTAAAATGCCAAAATCCGAGCGCCAAATAGCGTTCCGACAGTCTTAACCGACTAAGCGATGCCTTGTCAGGGAACGTCATATGCACCACTTGCTTGCTAACAGCTGTGTGCATTATCAGCTTTATGTTCATCCTTGTGTTAGGTGTCAGGGATTTTATAAATCGCTAAGAGATTAAGACAGATGAGATAAAAGCAAAGCATACTGGGAGCAGTCCTGCTTTATAAACGTTGAAGAAAAAGCTATGCTGCACCACAACAACAGAACAATGAAATCAATATCAATAATACAACATATTATACAAGCGTATAGTCATTGTTTTGTTTTCTCTCTTGCATCGTGTTGCAGTCTGGCTTTTATTCTGCACTTATAAATCTGATTCTAGGAGGTCCTGTGCGTTCCTGCTGTGGCCTGACCCAGTGTCGGACCTGTATTGTTGTGTTAAAAAACCCTCTAATGATTTCTCCAGATTTCTCTTTTGGAAGAACCCACTACACACAAAGCCAACATTGTTAGCCACAGGACAGTCAAATCTCAATAGGCCGAGATGGCACAACTCTCCCGCACATCAGCCATCATCTTCCTCAATGTGCGGTTGAACAAGGTTAATCGGACCACATCTGGACGCAATCAGCTGATCCGATTACACAAACATGCCCCTGTGTTACAAGACGAGACGTGCTATAATATGTGTAGCATATTAAATGTTTATTAAACCTTTATTGTGCGATCAACACATATAGCGAACATACAAACAAGAGCTACTGTTGCTTACGAACTTTGTTCATTGAGGAGGAAAGTATTATAGTAAAGTAAGAAAGTAGAAAGTAAGATATACAACACAATGTTTAGGTTTTCAGCCAGCGAAAGATAATAATCAAAAAGTTCTTACTAAATTCAAGTCCATGTTTGAAGGATTTATCCAGTGTAGTCAGATACGTTCTCCTGACAGAATCATCCCAAAGAATCATCATAATTATCCCAACGACACTTATGTTTTTCGGATTAAATCGAATTTTGGTCCAAATAAGCAAATTACATTACACGTTTATAATAAGATTTGCTTTGGCATTTTTGGACTAGGTCCGAATTAGTGGCTGGTCCCATTAACTGCTGGTCCAATTAACTGAATTTGACTGTATTAGAAACAGTTCAAAAGTTTGGCTTTTTTTTTAAATTGATGCCTAATGCCTAATATCAATCTAGGAACTGAATAGTGTTTTAAAAAATGCCACAATGCTTGTTCAAAAATGCCTCAGGACTCAAAAGTGTGTGTACCCCTGCTCTGATTACACTTCATTTGTCCAGAACTGGTGGTAAAACAGGTGAAAAAGAAATAAATCTCGAACCTAACGATCCCGGCTGAGTTTGTTGACTGTACCGGGGGTGTTATTTTAAATCTCAGGACTCTTAAGCACTATGCCGACTTTCTCAACACACTTCACCATCACAAACTGGCATATTGTTCCACTGGAGGTTGAACCAAAATAGCATCGACACATAAACGACGAGAATTTGGCGCTTCTTCTCAGTCTGCGACAACTGTTGGAGAACATCGGGGTGTAACCGTGGCCACACTGGACAGAGAGAAAAACCTGGCACGAAATAATACACCGGAGGTGGTGGCGGCTGAACGGTTCAGTCACTCTGAAACAGTAGACCGGACCAGCCAAGTTCATGCAATCCCTCTTGCTCTTTGCAATGTAGCTATTATTTCTATAGATGAAACTGGCTTGTGGCCAGAGAGCTTTATAGTCGCTGATGCTAGACTCACAACGTGGCGGGAAAAACAGACACAGAGTCATTTTAGGACGCCTGTTTTTGGCATGCACTATAGGATAGTGAATTTCAGCAGGACCGGTCATGAATAGATCCTATTTTGTAACAAATCCACAACAACCTGGTAGCTTCTTCAGCTTGTGGCATTGTGGGTTTTTACTGCCTTCACTGTGTTCCGTTCTTGTTATGTTTCATATCAGTTACAGCAAGAAGGTTCTGGGTTCGATCTTTAGGGGCAGGGAAAAGTCCAGGTCTTTTCTGTCAACAGTTTTGCAGGGGTTAATCCTTAACCCTCAATTGCCCTCAAAACGATGTTTGTTGTAATTGTAAGTCACTTTGGATCAAAAATGTAAATACCAGGTACTCTGGTTTCCTGCTACAGTCCAAAGACATAATACTATGCCTTTCTCTCATCTAAACCTCTCAATCAATCTCTGCACTAATCTTTCTGTACAGGTGCCCTGGGCAACCAAGGTTCAGTCTTTCCCACCCAAACTAAAGGTCACACTCATTCAGTACCAACACCCTGGGCAACCAAGATTCTCACACAGTGTGAATAATCTTCCTTAATATGGCATTTACTTCCTAAACTTTATGCTGGAGGCAATTTTGCCTGTTAGAGGCAGCTCACCTGGGACATCATGATTATCCCGCCAAGCCACCTGGGAGCTCATTCTTTCATTTCATTCTTTAGCCGGCCAGGTGTCTACATGACTGTCCATGTTGTATGGACTGGACGAGACCCCGAGACAGACTTATTACCTCTTCCAACTCGACCAGGGTATTTTTTTGCCCTGTGTCCAGTGCAAGGGCCGACCAGGATAAAACAGTTAATGAAACTGAAATAAAGAAATTGACCCAGCAGCTCTGATGAGTGATGATTTTTATTTACAGCAGCTCCTGTAATGCAGACGAACTCATTTATTACTTCTACAATCAGCGCTGATGAACTAAGAAATTGCCTGTTTTATGGTGCATTCGAGTATTATAAGTGCTTCTCGGTGTACTTAACTCTAGCCGTACGTGATTTTTATTGGTCTACTAATGTGTTTTTATTTATCGCCGCCACTGCAATTAACTCATAGACCTTGATAATCAGCTAATTGAGATGATCGCTGATTTCTATTAAAGCTCTCCTTAGCTTGAAGTCCCGGTTCACGCCGTTCCTTCTGTCCACATAAACACGACGGATTCTCATTCAGGTCTGTTTTTAAAGCAGCTGCGTTTAATCTGCCGTCAGCTACCCGACTATGCCGTGTCGTACGTTTGCTGGTTACTTCTAGTCATCGACGTTGTTGCCTCTCATGCCGAAACGACCTCTGGATGTTTCGAGCCGAACCTTCATTTTGATAAAGCGTCCTTGACTGTTTGATATGCAGCAGCTGAGTCGCAATTTCACAGCTGGATACGTTTCTGTAGTGCATGATTAGAATCGGTTTACATCAGCTTTTACAATAAAGTTCAGAGTGCAAACATCTAGCGGCCCATAAGGACGCCTGTGCCGTTTTTTGTACTTATCTAGTTCAGTTATGAACACTGTACGAACAGAACAGCTGTGATCTAAGTTTAGCAAGCTGCCATTCTGTCTGCTGCTTCTTGCATTCATTCAGTCGCGATTCATGAACGATTTTTGCTTTCGTTCGGGGTTGATCAGGCTTTTTCATTCATTTGGTTATGATTCACAAACGAGATTCATGTTCATCTTGTGTTCAATTGGTCACGATTCACAAACGAACTTCATCTGGCTATTATGTTCATTCGGTTACGATTCCCAAACAAGACTCATCTGGCTTTTTTGTTCATTCGGTCACGATTCACAAACGAGCTTCATCTGACTCTTTTGTTCATTTGATCACAATTTACGAACGAGATTAATCTGACTCTTTTGTTTGTTGTGAGCGTTTCATTTTGTCCCAGGAACAATTCTGAGCTAATCATACACTCACTCAGTTACAACATCATGTTGTCTCCACTTGTCTAAGCATAACTTAGTATCCCTGTTACCTCTGTCCCGAGTCTTTTTAACTACAGGAGACATAGTTAGTGATCAATGGTTCCCTGTACTTTCAGAAAATGTAGTCATGTTCATATCCTTTAAAAAGAACATGACTAGGTCTTAGTTGTATAAGTCTCTTAAGCATGGATGTAATATGACTAGTTGTGGTTTGAACTCACTGCTTACACAATACAGGGCTGAGAAAAATGTTATTTATTTTTGATATCTATATTGTTTATGTATATTTTAGACTCAATTTGTGGAACGTAGTTCTTTTCGGTCACACACTGCTTCAATTAAAAGCTAGAACCTCCTGCATAGTTCATACACTGTTACGTCTCAAGAGACTCTTGAGTCTTTTCTCTGAGCCTCTCTGTTGAGTTTGTGGTTTTTTGCGTCGTCAAAGAAAACTTTATTTTTCCAGACATTTTTTTTCCTTCTCTGACATTTTCTTAAAAATATTTGTAAAAATCTTGTTTCACGCCTGCATTTGGCTCTTATAAACATGTCATAAAGCTTGTAGTGTTTGGTGGGGACATCGGTAACCTAATTAGGTACAGCATTGCACTCTCAATCGGAAGGTTAAAAGTTTGACTCTCGATCGACTCTTGGCCCTTGTTCAAGCCCTCAACTCTCTCTTCCAAGGGCGCTTGTACAATGGATGACCCTGCTATCCGACCTCAGCTTCCAAACAAGCCGTTATACCCAAAACGACTTTATGAATGTCAAAAAGTACATTCTATTCTATCTTATTTCTCTACTGAGTTCTGGACTCACTCCTATTTATATTCCAACCACTAAAGCCGGTCTCCATGAAACCATCTGGATTTAATCAATCCAAGATTCTGTTCTTGTCTGGAGCCATTTGTTTCACACAAACAAGAATAAGCGTGTCTCAATCCTAGATCTTTTTTGCAGTGCAGATATTCATTCTCTACTGTTTCACCTGGTAATTGAGGTCCCCATGAGAATGGTGAAGTCAAAGTTGGTGGGTGTGGGGTTGTTATTTAGGAGCTAGACTCTGCCCCTTAGTTCCAGTAAAACGATTTTTTAACACTAACATACCAAGAGAATTTTGACAATTTTATGCTCCCAGCTTTGTGAGAACAGTTCGGAGATGACTCCTTTTCTGTTTCAACATGATTCTGCATCTGTTGGGGCATCCGTTAGAGAACTGGGTTTGTCATCGGAAGGTTGCCAGTTTAATTCCAGCAAGTCAACAAGCCATGACTGAAGTGCCCTTGAGCGAGGCGTCTAAACCTCAACTGCTCCAGAAGAATGCTCCAAATTCCTAGATGGGTGGTCCAACAATATGTTGAACACTGCACATTACAAATGGATTTTCACTAAAGTACAAAGCAAATACTTTTGGCTATATAGCGTCTGTATTAAACGCCTGGGCTCGCTTTGAATTAGCGACCTGCCTAAAGTGTGCGAAACCGTAGCCGCCATGACCCTGACCAGCATAAGTCGTGATAATCCACTGCAAATGAATCCATGCTAATGAAATTACACGTCAAATGAAACGTTATATATACACCACTGGTCCGGGCTGCCTTCAGAGTTCGACGCAGCAGTGCCGATCAGAATGAGCAGACGGGTCCAGATCAGATTTCTTGAAGGTCTGAAATATTTCCGCACAGCATGAATGAGACACAGCCCGAAGGTTCGAGAGAAAAAACTGCTGATGTTTACTCGAACGAAGGCCGAGCGAGAGGCCGAGCGAGAGACGTTCACGCGGCTCTGTGCTGCTGTTTGGCATGCAAAACCCGCACAGGGTCCAGACAGTGGCATCCCCCCCCACACACACACACACACACACATACACCGCTTACTCAGCTGGTCTGCTATTAATAATATTGAGAACCTTTTCAGCCATTTTGTACTGATTGCACTAAGAGCAACCACGATAGCTAGTGGGGGCATAGTGGGGAGTTGGGACAGGGTGGGGTCGTACTTATCAGCCGTCTGAATCATCTAATATGCTCGTCTGGTTGCCCAAATTGTGTTTTCATTTATGAGACAGTACATCAATTCTTTATGGATTTACTGTTTGTAATTAGGAGATTCAGTATTATAAAGGACTCATTGTGTGCCTGCTACTGTTTACTGTTACTCGCTGATGTAGGGTGGACAGAATTGTTACATCATTGTTCCGGATGTGTACTTCAAAACAAAAGTACCACAAGAGAATGAAAAAGCGGTCCACATGTGTTCTGTTTCCAATCTATGAAAATATGCAGCCTTATTTGGCATCGTTCGTACCTACCTCAGAAATAAGAGGGCGTTCGTTGTTCAGTTTAAAAAAAAAGAGCAAGCCCGGGCATCGATATTCACCACGCACACCTTCTTCAGCCAGTCAGGTTATCATCTGCAGTTCCTCAACAGGCCACACATTACTCATGTGAAAGAGCGAGCTCCGCACAGCTAAGTGTGGCCATTAAGCATAATATACAATACACACCGGCTGTCATTTTTCATTTTGTACCAAACGCGTGTGTGTGTGCGCGCATGTGTGTGTGTGTGTCTGTGTGTGTGTGCTCACAAGGCTGAGAGATGCATGGACAGTGAGAGTTCTGGCACAAAATCCCGACCGTCTCTCATCATGCCCTGACAACACATGACAACAATTCCTTTTTCCAAGTCCTACATTATTGCCTCTATGTACCCAATGAATCAAATCCTTCCAGATTCTGCGCCTATTCTGCCATTATTATAAGAAGTTTAGGGGGATTAAGAGGCACCGGGCGAGTGTCTATCATCCCACGCCACTTATGAATATGCTGTTATAGCCCTTCCATGCAATATTTCTTTGCGTATTCTTTCTTGACAGCTAATTGAAGGTTCCCTTCGGGCTGGCTGTTCGACAGACATATTAATTTCAGGGCTGCCGGTCTATTGAGCTTAAGAAAAATGGTCTTTGTTGTAGCAGAGGGTGAATTCATATCGGAGAACGTCTAGGTTCTGTGTGAATAGTGGCCGAGTGAATAAGCGTTGCCGTGATATACAGCATTTCGATGCCAGTTTGGAACCGGATCAAAAATCACAGGCGCTAATGCAGGCTTCAGATAACGCAGATATTGATGTGTAGCATGATGTGTGTCATCGTAGCAGGAAAGAGTTGCAAGCAGCAACACATCGTTTTTCTAAATGAAACCCCTTCTTTAAATTCTTTCTTCTTTAAAGTCATAGTAAAATAGGCATTTCAAAATGCAATTATTTAGTTTAAATGTTTAACTAGTGTGTAATAACTGTATTGCAAAGGGTCATAAAATTGCCCTGATGTGTCATCAGACATCAAGGAATTATTCATTTTAAATACTAATATTACGGCCAGTAATGTTATTACTCACAAGTAATAGTAACTTTGATTTACAAGCCACCGTTTTTCTTCCAATTTCAAAGTCACTGATAAAACAGTCCAGCAGTTGGGAACCCGACAAAACCTTCTAGTGGTAAAGAACCCAACAAAACTATTCAGTAATTGGGAACCTGATAAAACTATACATCGGTTGGAAACTTCGTCTATCAGTTGGGAACCCAACTGTGGTGAAAATCATCTATCAGTTGGGAACCCAACAAAATCTTCCAGTGGTTGGGAACTTGACAAAATATTTCAGTGGATAAGAACCCAACAAAACTATCCAGTGGTTGGGAACCTCACAAACGTATCCAGTGTTGGGAAACCGACAAAACTGTCCACTGGTTCGGAACATGACACAATCTTCCAGTGGATGGGAACCCGACAAAACTCTTCAGTGGTTTGGAACTTGACAAAATTGTCCACTGGTTGGTTACCCGTCAAAACTGTTGTGTGGTTGGGATCCTGACAAAACCTTCCAGTGGTTTCTAACCTGACAAAATCTTTGACTTAGTGACACCAGCGATAGAATGGAAACAGCACGTTTTCAGGTTTCAGGATTTGAGCTTGGAGTTTGATACACAATTATTATCGATCCATATCATTTTGTAACAAAACTTACAAATATAATCAAGCACCACGCAGCCAAGAGTCGCAGTGGGCTCGAAAACCTGAACACCCAGACCTCGTTACTCATTTACTGCTGCTCATCCTTACCAGTTACTTATCACCCAGGGGCACTTTTCTGTTTTAATGACTTAGTCCTAGTCCTGCATGTGTACTACACACAGTTCTGTTAAGAATCACATCTCATACACAGCATATCAAATTAACCATAACTCACAAACTTGAGCATCACGTTACGAGGATCATGATACGTCGACTCATCCGCTGCCGCAATTACTAGGTGACAGCACCAACCGAACCTGTAGTGGCACCGCGAAGAAAATCAGCTCTACTGTGTGTAAAAGTGAAGTGTGTTTCAAATCCCACACAAGGTGGATGTGTGTACCTACGTTTTTCTTCCTTTCCACTCGACCGAGTTCTGTGGAGAAACGCAATCAATCCAGTAATCGCTCTGGCACATATATCATCACTCAGAGCTGAGCGGCATGACCAAAAATGGTCAAACGATTCGGACACTTTCCCGGTATATTGGAAAATTTGTATGTCTGGGACGCATTTTTATTCGACTGTTATTATGTTACAAAGCGAGAACATGCTAAGATAAATGCTAATCACAAAGCTAATGCTAATAGAATAGAATCAGAATGACCAAATTATTGTACCAATTCATCTTGTTTTGGGCTGTAGTTTTGAATTTCACATTGTTAATAATAATAACCGGATGTAAGGTTGGTTGAATGATTGATTGTTGATTGGTTGGTTGGTTAAATGTTCAAGTAATATACAATTCGCCCTTGTTGAAAAATAGAATTGTGAACCCAGTATCATGTTGCATGATGGGTAGAGTGTATGGTTACATACCTAGTGTGTAGTGTGTTAGTCTGAACTTTTAAAATATTACTATTGGCTTTTATTTCCAAACATCTCTTTCTCTCTCTCGGTCTCTCGCTCTCTCTTTCTTGCTCTCTCGCTCAAATTTCTAATTTATGGGCATGTAACAGAATTTATTGCAATACTTCTGCGTCCTTTCAGTTTCTCTCTCTCTCTCACTCTCTCTCTCTGCAATACACGACTGTGGTGTGCGCTCTTCTCCTTCTCTCTGTCTGTCTCTCTCTTTGTGTAATTTATAATATGGGCCAGGGCATGTAACAGAAGATGTTACATATGCGGTTTTAGAATGTGCTTCCTCTCTCTGTGTAATTTGAATGCACGGCTGTATTGTGTGTTTCCTCCAGAATAATTTTAGAAGGTAGTACAATATGAAAGTCTGTAGAAGGAGACAGAAGGAAGGAAGGAAGGAAGGATCACAACACATCAATATATAGTAGATTTGCTGCCTATTGTATCAACTATATCAAAACTTCTTAATGTACGAGAAATAAACTAGCACCCCCGAAACTGGTCTAGCCCGCCCCTATGAAGGCAGTATGAGGTCTGCTGTATGGACTACTCAGAGAAGTCAATTTTCCATCTGCAATAGACCCGTATCTAATTCGAACCGCAAATAAACCAGAATTAGAGTCAAATCGTGGTATTATAATCTTATTCTGTTTCCTCTAGCTATAAAACAGGACTGGACAAGCCTTTAAACTGCGCTTAATGCATTCTGGGAAAATGGTAAAAAAACGATGTGGTTTTGTCTCAATTGTCAGATGTGGCTTTTTTGACTTCTCCTAAAAGATTTGATGATATTTGCAGTGAGGTTTTATAGGAATCAGTAAAACTCATGAATAGCAGTGCAGCGTTTAGGTTTAGTTTCAGGAATCTGCACACAGCTGGAACTCTGGTGCGTGACAGGATCTTTTCTACCGTAAAAGCCGACCCGAGCCGAGTTCCTCTCGACAGCACACACAGACACACACACACACACACACACACACACACACACACACACACACACACGCACACACACATACACGCAAACAGCAGAGGTTCGATTCAGAGGACTCCAGAGCCGAACACCACCAAACCAGGAGAACAATTTCAACATGATCATAATTGAACCTGCATGTCATCTAGCCTGATTGTTTTTTTCACGACTTTTTTGTGTTCTAAGACAGAAATGTGATCCGTCGCTGCCTCACGTTTAAAAGGCTGCAGGGGGGAAAACAAAACAATTGCTGATTTTATTTTTGACAATATGTTTCTGTTAGTGTTTCATTGCATTCGCACATATGATGTTGTTATAAACAACTTTTCACAGCATCTGTATAAAGGCATGTAAGTGCCCACAGCATGCGTGACATGTGTGTGAAGGTAGAGCTAATGTGAAGGTGTATAATAGGGTGTCACATTTTGCCATCTTTCCCAGGGGGAAATATGTGGCACATAACAAGGAGAAGAATCGCACAAATATGACCAATGACTGATGAGCGACTGTCACTTAGCTAGAGATTTTGTGTAAACCTCGGACACAATGTCTTCAAACGCCATATAAGAACCCAGGTTAGCAGGGTTTCACTCCTCCAACATACGCTCCAAATTTCACCGTTTTTGCTGCCCATCGGGGTTCTTGCACAACCACACAGTCTGGTCAGTCCGCTCCTTTGGTCAGTGACTGCTTTTGAATCGAGGAGTTTAGAATCTCTGCACAGGTATGTTACATGTTCATATTTAGATTGACTCAGAACTTTCTATAGTGAGCATGATTATACTAGTGTCAGTTTAATTTGGGGTTAGAGTAATTCAAGAGTTAGAATAGAACACCTTTATTTGTTTATTTGACACAGACAGAAATCCAGATATCGTTTGGGGCCCCTGGAGCAGACCGAGTTAAAGGTCTTGCTCAAGGGCCCAACAGTGGTTGTGTAGTTGGTTTGTTAAGTTTTTTAGCCCACAAACTTTGGGTTGAAAAGCGAAAGCGCTACCCACTAAACTACACTGTCCTTAGTCGCAGGAATAGCCGTCCAAGTGGTCAGCGGTCAGAGCGCAGTCCTGTTAACCTGAACATTATTTTTCCTCTGCAAAAAGAAACCTGGGGTCACAAGAACCCTTGCTGGGGACCAGGGCGTCCAATTAGACCTCATCGTCAGCTTAAGCGTTTGGTAGAGAGTCTTCAGTGTTGATGTTGATCTGCCTCAAAGTCCTGGGTGGACGATCATGTCGAATGGCTGCGAGGTCACGTGATACTCTGCGGGGTTTGATTAGAACCTGAACAGATGTTGGTTCGTCGAGTCTCACCTACAAAACTGCTAATCCGAGAGCAATCAGTGTTCAGTTCCTAAAGATAAACAAGCTTTACCTTCTTGCAGTATGTAACAAATCCAATAAATCTATTCGAAATGTTGTTTTTCACACAGTTTCTGTCAAAACTCTGACACTCACGGAAACGAGATTCATACGAAACTATGGAATAAGTTCTGAAACCAGTCCGAAAGCATTTTTTTAGGTCCCAGCGTGTCACTCCATGCGGTCAGTCGAAACCAATTCACAGTAGGTCATGACCAACCTCAAAAAGGAAGCTCCCTCATTCACACACACACACACACACACACACACACACACACACACACACACCGGACGAAAATCTTTCAGACACTCCGTTGGGGCTATTATCTGCGAGCTGCCAGACCAAGTCGTTTCCATCAGAGTTTCGCTCTCCAGCTGGAAACAGCAGATACCCCTGTCACATGCATTTCTGTACATTTGAGCACGCTGTGATTCCTTCAGAGTCATGTTTTCATTGTGCAGCATCTAGGTATTTCAGCCTGGTCCTAGTTTTCAAGAAGTCGCCTTCATATAGAGCGGAAAAGCAACACTATTCAGATACGAAGAACTGGGATGGGCTTCAATTGTGAAAACGTGCTAGGCCTTGTTATTATTGACTCTTGTTTTTATTGTTTTGCCTTTCTGATACGATGCAAATTGCGTATTGTTATTGCTGGAGAATGGCAGTTGTCGTACACGCATCGTTTTTCCATCTGTGCCATTTTGACAGTGTTTTTCCAATAACATCAAGGTCGTAAAACAGATACCAGCGAGTCTCAATGTCGTTCTCCTTTCAGAGAGTCTACTGGCTGTGGCACATCACAAGCTAAGTTTCTCTTTACTCTCATTTTAGCACCGCCCATCTCAGACGACACCGTAGTCCCAGCGCCGTCCCGAACAACAACCGCTTCGACGACGACGACAACCACACAGCACAAAAGCCTGACGACAACAATCAACACCACAGGAACACGGATCGGCAACAAGCCCGCCAAACCCCCAGCGGCGCCTTCCCGAACCACCACACCACCCTCCCTGGACTCTTTACCTCTGCTCAAGCGCTTCTGCGAGGGCATGGAGCACAGGGACATCGTGTGGCCCCAGACCCAGCGGGGCATGCTTGTGGAGAGGCCGTGCCCCAAAGGGACCAGGGGTGGGTGTGGCTATCGTTTCATCTCCAGCGCACTCCGAAATCAGGCGTGTTTATTCTCGAAGCCGCAGAAGGCTTAGAATGCAAAAGCCACCGCTTTATGCTCACGGGATCCTAATAATGATGCATTTGGGGGCCATTATAGGCAGAACAAAAAGTGCTGTGTATGTTGTAGCGGTTAGGAATCATTTTCGAAAGATGG
>JAOTRQ010000003.1:3179054-3190838 GCA_028565875.1 Hoplisoma paleatum | reverse complement strand
ACACACACACACACACACACACACACACACACACACACACACACACACACACACACACACACACACACACAGAAGAGGGAAGACCCATTATAACCGGAGATTGCAGATGCAGTCTCATTTAAAATACCCTGCAAGGTCAGAGAGGAGTTTGCTTAAACCATTGAACATGAAATTAACTAAGAATGAACTGGTGATTATTTCAGGCTCTTGACGAAATTCTTAATGAATACTAATTCGTTCGTCGACATTAGGATCTAAATGATACAGTTTCCCGTTGTTGTTTCTTTTTTTTTTTTTTGATGGGGAAATTAACTCTCAGATTAGCCATACAATTCGGGATGAAATTACCAGAGGACCAATTATCATCTGTCTTTTAAAGTGGTCGGAAGTGCTCCCAGTGGAGCCTCCGTCTGATTCTCCTCTTCTATCAAAGTAATTGTGTGATTTTCACAGACATGCCTTAAAACCATTACACTCCCTATTAGAACCTCATATAATCAATGGGGCCATGCTCAATTTTGCTCTTTCTTAGCCAAGGCGCTGTATGTTCTGTGTTCCCAACACCAGTGTTTTATTATTATTTATTTTGGTACCTGGCACTAGGGTTTGGGTAATTTATTTCATTTTATTTTTGATGTACTGTAACGCTTTTAAAAAGCACTTCATGAACCGTATCTTTTTCTGTCAGATGCAACATTACTACAACTCCAACTGCTCGTTTTGGAATTACTCCGAGAGGAGCATGATGGGATACTGGTCCACACAAGGCTGCAAGCTCGTCTCATCCAACAAGAGCCACACGACCTGCTCCTGCAGCCATCTAACCAATTTCGCAATACTCATGGCTCATCAGGAAGTATTGGTAAGTCAGCCGGTAAATAAAACGATACCCCTTATCATCCTGGAGACGGTGATCGTGAGACTTTTCTATTCGCCCTGTCGAACAGGGTCCAGGCGGGGTGCACAAGCTGCTGCTGACGGTCATCACTCGTGTGGGCATCGTGGCATCGCTCGTCTGTCTGGCCATGTGCATTTTCACCTTCTGCTTCTTCCGTGGCCTGCAGAGCGACCGGAACACCATCCATAAAAACCTCTGCATCAACCTCTTCATCGCCGAGCTCATCTTTTTAATTGGCATCGATATGACCGAATCCAGGGTAAGAAGCCGAAGAGATCGAAGCCGAAACATGATTCGTATGAATCTCACGGGAAAAGTCTGATTAGTTACTTAACATGCGTTTGTTCCAGATTGGTTGTTCGATAATCGCCGGGATCCTGCACTACTTCTTCCTGTCCTCTTTCGCCTGGATGTGTCTGGAGGGAGTCCAGCTCTACCTGATGCTAGTCGAAGTCTTCGAAAGTGACTATTCACGCAAGATCTATTACTACATCTCAGGCTACTTGCTTCCCGCCATCGTCGTGGGTGTCTCCGCCGCTGTGGACTACCAAAGTTATGGAACGAAGAACGCGTACGTTGTCCGAGTCGGGATTTTTTTTCTCCCGTTAGGGTTTTGTAAACGTTTTCAAGCTCAACACACTCAACACCTGAAGCGACTGTGGGGGTGTTTGTCGGCCCGTTAGAGCGTTCGGCACAAAGAGCCTCCGGCGACCTCGTATTCGTCAAAATTCTTGCGGACAAAGACAAGTGCTGCATGGGAAAAAGCTTTTATACAGATTAATGATAGTGCTTTAGCTCAGGCTCCACTCGTACACACAGCAGGTAGTAAGGGCTCGTCTTTACATGTGCATTAACGTCCTTCTAATAAGGGATGTGCTACCTGCTTGATGTTTAACACCGAGCGATTACATCTGAGGGATCTTTAAAAGGTTTTCAGAAGAGTAGTAATTGGCTGTGTCTGAAATAGTGCAACCCACCTATTTATACGGGCTTTGGTCTGACATTACAGTGCAATGGTTAGCAAGGCAACATGGCAATGGAGGGTGTGCATTATTGCCAATATCTCAAAGGAAACTCCCCACAATCTTTAATGCTTTTATAAACACTAGACACACCTCCCGAATCGTGCACTTGCACACTTCGAACATTTAAAGCTCAGGGCACTGAATAAATAAATATACATAAATATACAGTGTGAAACGATGGACCGACGCTATTATAGCAGTGTACCGGGACGGGGCGGGACTTTTAAATGGTTAAAAAACGACCGAATCAGGACGTTGTAATAAATAGGAAATGCTTTAATGAAATGATTCAGTAGTTCGGGGTAAACAAAAGCAGTTACAAGCATAAAAATCTATTATACCAACAAAAGCTGGCAGATATTTAGGCGTGTTAGAGAACCACCATCGAATGCTAGTCAGTCACTTCCTTATAAAGTGTCAGTGCAAAGTGCGCACTACGTATATGCACGGTTTGGGACCTACCTATTGTTAATTCATAGGTGTGTTTATTTAAAATCGGTTGCTGAACACCTTTATTGGCTACATTGATGCTACACAAGCTTGGCAATCATCGTGAATTAGCTTGCTGTTTTAGTTTCATATATCGTACCATAATATATGATGATATATGATGTGCTGTATGCTAACGGAAAAATCTATTCAAAACAAAAAAGAACCTGGCGCTTCGATACCGATGTGAATCACCCTGAGGTGTCATAGACAAACGGCTCAGCCAATCCCATTTAGCGATCTGAGCGACCCGTTTTATAATGCGTCCTAGTGGCTAGGTATTTATAGGTGACACAGTCGCCGTGACTGTGAACCTGATCGTTGGAGGCAACCGGATATCTTAAACGCTAATGACCTTTATTTCTCAGCATAGGTTAAGTTAGTATAGGCATTGGAATATTGTCGCTCAAGCCTTTATTGTCTCTCAGCTGTGTAAACAAAATAATCTTCCTCCAGGACACAAGGGCAAACAATCCAATCCGACATAGACAGTGCAATACTTCCGAGCAAATAAATAAACACATGATCAGGAAGGAACAGACACAAAATAAAGATAAACCAAGAAGACAGAAATCAAGACTCGCTTCGAAGATGTTCGAGCGTCTTGTTGCCCTGTAGGCTGTGATGTCTGCGTGTAATGTCTACTGCGGTTTCTATTAGCACAGTGTACGTTTGCACTAATTTAGGTAATCAATATCTCCTGCCGGAGGTCACAGACAAGAGCACCTAGATACTTTTACAGACAATTACCATCTTTGAGGTGCATTTAACAGTAATGTATATACTGGCCTGCCAAGCTTACAACGTCGTAACGTGATCCGCACAACAGATGCTTCTTCTGAAGTCCGAACTAGCGATCAGCCTCAGCATCTTCCCAGAGTAATCCGTCCCCCGACAGGACAGCGTTTTCTAAATAAATACACCGCCGGGAAAAGATTTGTAACCCAAATATTCTGATTCTCCGCAGGTGCTGGCTGAGAGTGGATAACCACTTCATTTGGAGTTTTATTGGACCAGTTACCTTTATCATCATGGTATGTTCATTTGCATTCTTGGCTGGGTGCGCTCGTGCAGCCGCCCAGGAAATGTATTTATGTATTTGATTGCTTGTTTATTTATTTATTTAATTTAAAGAAGAAGAAAAAAACTTGCAGAATTGGCCGGGATGGCATGTCCGGTCGTTCGAGCCGGTAACGGAGGACGACAAGAATCAAGGCTTTGTGTTGCTTGCTCGATTGTAACGCTTCGATTTCCGCCCTGATCATCTCAGTCGTGGGCAAACCCCGCAAACGCATCCCGCCGACGAAGAAAGCAGCTTTGAATATCGATCCGGAATGATGTTTGTGCTGTGAATAATTGCCACCGTGATGACATAAGGTTTTTATTTCCCTAGAGCTCCAAAATACACAGCGATCCTTGAAAGTTTCTGACGTCGTATCGATAGCCGTTTCCTATTCCTTTCTCTCGACGTGACTTTTTACTGAAGAACCTCATAAAAACAAGGCTGTGCTTCTTTGTGGATGTCGTAGCAAACGTGGTCAAGGAGATATATAGTGCACCGTCTTCTTTCCGACGCAGCTGCCATTCAAGTATGCAATTATTTACTGCCGCTGACCTTACTACCTCCGAGCAGACTGTTGATGCGCTGAAGCAAATGCCCCGGGGATCGGAGGAAGAAAAGGAAATAGGAAACTGATAAGTCGGGGGAAGGGTGGAGGGAGTGGTTGTACAGTATTTACAGAATACTGTTCGTTCAAAGTCTAATTGAGCTCAGGTACATCCAGGGAATCGAACCCAGACCCTACTGTCAGCTAATAGTGCTGTTTGCTTCCTGATTTATTCATTCATTCATTGTGTTATTTAACCATCCAGACACGCCAACATTTTTGGCCGTTTTTACGAATTTGACATGGTCCAACTGCATGTTTTTGGATATGTTTAAGAAGACCAGAGTGCCAAGAAGAAATGAACACCGTGGATTTCCCAGCCAGGCTCTTCTCGGCCTTTATGTCATCAGGCAACAGGGCCACTACAGACAAGCTACAACGCTAGTCAATCTAAACATTAAGACAGGAACAAAAGACGGAAGAGAGTCTGAAGGAAGGACGCTAAGAGCCGAGGAGTCGAACCCGAGACAACAGCACAACCCACCGCACTAGACTTATCGATTCACTTTGTTTAATCTCAGTTCATGATGTGCAAGAAGACTAAAAACTCATCATCTCAATAACATTGAAAAACAGGCAAAGCCTGAAGCAACCACACGAATCGAATCGTTAAGATTCATGGCATTTAGCAGACGCTTTTATCCAAAGTGACCGAACACGATTCTGCGCCATGGAGGGTTAAGGCTACATCCCAACAGTAGCCAAATTGGTGATGGTGGGGTTTAAATCAGCAACCTTCTGATTACTAGCCCAGTACCTCGATCACTTGGCCATCGCTGCTCTAGTAAGAGGCCACAAAGCTTGTTGATTTAACACAGACAACATGACCTTGTTGAACGCTGTCAACCGTGGAGATTACGGTAATGGAACGCACCATTTATCTTACAGTAGCGGGGGAGACTCGGGTCGTCAAACTTATCAGACATGGAAACAGAATAAACCCGACTAACATGTTGGAGATAAAGAAAGAGTTACGAGGAGGTGAACGCTGTACCACAAACTCATATTCAGCACCTAGCAATCTGAAAGTATCCATGTCAGCTTTGATGTATGTGGTCTCGAGTCATGTGAACTACCGACACGTTTATAAAGCTCATTTATTACGAAGGTCTGAAGGCGTTGCTGTACATTACCCAGGTTCCAAGATCCAAGCACATCGGGCATTCACCAAGACTAAATGGGGTTAGTAATCCAAATGAATCATTACAAATTAATTCCGATCATTGATTCTTTTAAAACACTATGGGGCACCGTTAAAAAAAACGATTATTTTTAATTAATTATTATTAAGTAATTTTGCAATGATCTCAGAAATTAAAAGGTGTGTAATTTAATAACAAAGATAAGATTAAATGAATAAGAACGATATGAACAAACCTTTATTGTCTACTAAGAAATAGTAAAAAGAAAGTTAATAATAATGATTCACAAAAAATCTTTTTTTTTTGTTATGAGTTAAAAAATATATATTATTTGGATAAATAAAATATACTCTATATATTTTGTAAAACTTTTGTTTAATGTATCATTTTTAAAGTGTTTCTTAACAAGAAATAGTAAAAGTAAATAATTAGTTTTTTTTTTTACATTGTTAAATGCTTTTTTAAAATTTTGTTTATTATAAATGTTTTTTAATTGTATTGTGCACACAGCATCTTGAATCTTATGCAGCATCAGGAATGTAACAATTCGACAACAATCGATACAAAACAGTTCATTCTGGGAATCGATTCGCTGTTTATTTAACACAAGAAATGATGGATTGTTTTTTGACACAGCTCAGAAATGAAAGGACATCGTTCAAATTATTAACACAGACAATAAACATGGTAATAAAACTACAGAACTAGTATTCGAAAGGATGCCGGTTCAAATCTCACTAGGTGGCTACTGTTGGGTCCTTGAAGGAGGCCTTTTCACCGTCAGTGGTTTAGATGGTCTACCACTAATGCGAGTTGCTTTAGATAAAGTCGTCTGCGAAATGCTGAAAGTGTAAATGTTAATTTCATGTTGCTTGATAAATAATAGTATCATGCACAGAGTATTGTGGCTCGTATTGCATCATGGGTAGCGTATCGTTACATCCCTAGTCAGCACACCAAGTTCTTGCTAACAGCAGTACATATTCTGAGCAAATCGGTTTTGTCTTTGTCTGTAGATAAAGACACAAAACGCTGAATCGTTTCATTCGACATCCATTTTTGCAACATTTCTGCTGAATCAAGAATCAAAAACTATTTACTCTGTATAAAAGCAGCAGCTTCTGAAAGCATCCCGAGGACGACCCGCTCAGGGTCACCGAGGAGCATTAGCTCCGTGAAAAGAAGAACATGGAAGTAATGAGCGCTCTCGAGGCATCAGATCATGCCGCGTCACGAGCTGTCGGCATCACCCGGACAGCTCCATCTGCACCTTGAATATTTCATCCGGTTCACGCCGAGTTCAGCGGGCACACGCCTCGACTCCCAGAGCGCCGTAAAAAGCTTTCCGCCGAACGGCGCTCGGGGTCGTGGTGCACGCTACAGGAGAGAAAGAGAATACGCCAGGCTAAGTCTGGAACAGCTTTTTACAAAGATAGCAAAAAAAAAAAAACCCAGGGAGAGCAGCAAGGAAAGCGAGTCGGTGGAGCGCAAGCCCGGGGAGGGGCAGGAGCGTACGTTCGAACCGGATCCCCACAGACACCCACACACACACTTTCGTCCTCGCCTGTCTCATCGGATCCATGTCACCACTCTGGGCTGCGCTTGAGTGTATGAAGGGCATTTAAGTACACCAGAGTCACGCCAGTGCCACTGACAAACACTGACTCACGGACGCATCATCTTGTTCTCGTCTCATTGGCTGCTCTTCTCGGTCTCGTCACTGGCCGGCGTGTAACAACGGCTAACACGACGGATGAGACATCGATCAGCCGGTCTTAAGGATGCAAAACTATTAGATTGTGTGGCGATGCAGATCCTAAAGCTCGTTTCTGACAGTACTGTTTACTCATGGACTAAACTAAGAACGTGCGGTCAGTCATTAGTGACCATTAGAGTTTTAACCCTTTACTGAATACTTGAATAATATTATTTGTGATGTATCTACTTTTTGTTTGATATGTTGGCCCTAAAGGATTTTAATATATTTTACATATTTGTGAACAAGCAGGAAAATGTGCTAAAAGATTTAAAACCGGGTCTTCTCCAAAAACTGCACCTCTTGTGGTCTGTTCCCGGTCTGTAGTGGTCAATAGCTATCAAAGGTGGTCCAAGGAAGGAACCGTAGTAGACCAGGTACAGATTTAGGGCTGGCCATGGGTCATCAATGTGGTGTGATCTTACTGACGAGCAGCATAAAAGTAGTCATAAAGTTATGTGTGATCAGTATACACACTTACATTAGGATCATGTCGAGGTCGGGTTGCTGCAGAAGTCGTACCCCCCTGTTTGCCCCCTAAACATGATTCTACCCATGATGATATTCGTTTCCCGTCCGGGGTGTCACTGCATTCATTCGAGTCGTTCATGCCAAGTCAGATCTTCCTCGATCCCTGACCAGAAGAAGGCAGGAACACCAGGAAACATATAATATATAACACATATATTTAATAAATATATTTTATAAAGAGAAATATTTTTATGAAATAATATAAGACAGATTATACAGCAATATAGGTATTCCAGCAGCAGCTAGTGATCATTTTGATAGTCGAGTAATCTTTTGATTAGTCAAGAGTTGTTTATTTTTAATTAATCAAAAAACTTGTATTAACTAACAATTATTTATTTATTTTTGATTCGTCAATTATTTTTTATTTTCATTTTTTGATGGGTTGACAGATAGTAAATATTTATTTTGGATTCATTAATATTTGTTTATTTATTTTGGATTAATAAACTTGTTTATTCTTCAATTAGTCAACAATTATTTATTTATTAATATTCATTCATTATTTATTTTTTGATTAGTTAACAATTGTTTCTTTGTTTTTGACTATTTAATGGTTATTTGGTCAAATCTTTTATCTTTGTTTTACATCACACAGTTTTGTTATTATATTTTGTTATTTAAGTTCCAGTATTAAGTTCAAATCTTAAAGCCTGAAACGAATCGTTGCAAACCTAAATTCCGGAATACGTACAGTTGTAGTTTTATTATTATTTGGAAATGATTCGACTGTGATAGCAGATTAGCATTGTTGCTGCGTACTGCATGTGAATTATTCATCAGCGTTGCGCGTCTCGTGTCTCTGGCCGTTGCCTTCTACAGTACTCACATTGTTTATCTTGCAGCCTGCTGGACTTTCTTCTCTTTTCATTTTACATTTTTCATACCTTTATCAATTTCAAATGACAGAGGATTCGTCTCGTGCTCTCGCCTACGAGAACAAATACACCCTCTCCGCCTTCCCGGTCGCTACGATTTATTAACACGGGCATTTTATTTACACAGCATTTCTTTCTCTCAACAGCTTAATCTCATCTTCCTGGTCATCACAATGTATAAAATGGTGAAGCACTCCACTTCACTGAAACCAGACTCCAGCAGGTTGGAAAACATCAAGTAAGTCGAGCTGTTTCGGGTCTATCACCGTCTCCCACGTAGCATGTAGATGTCATCACATGACTTCTCTTTAGCTTCCACTGTTAAAACTGATTACAAAATAATTGGCGCACCCCATCGTCCCCCCCTGTACCGAGTCCCCGAAATTCAGAGAGAGCCGTGTGTGTGTGTGTGTGTGCAGCAGGGTGAAGCAGGTTAAAAGAGAATAATAGCGTTTATTAGCCGATTTCGGCAAATGGGCGCTAAGTTCTGCCTGCTTAATGATCCTGGAAATAAGAACGTTGTTAAAATGCGATAATAAAGGGCATTTCAAATGTCTGCCTGGTAATTATTTGTATTTTTTAATGCCTAAAATATTTCAGGGAGATACATTTAGCTCGGCGAGTGTTACGGCAACGAGTCGAAAATCTATTTGGGAAATTTAGGTTAGGATTGCACGCGCGAGGCAATTATTATTAAATCATAAAACACATAAAAAGAGGCTTTCAGTGTGTAGATTTAGGCCACATATTAGCGCTTTACTGATGGGAAAGGATGGGTTTCTGTACTAGTGAGGCATTTCCTGTTCATTAAATGTGGATCTTTCTTTTTATAAGGAGAACGATAGACGTGCTTTATTGCTTTTTCTGTCGTCTAATCACATTTCTGAGAAACTGCCACGTCAAGCTCTGCAGCTGGATATTAAAAATGTTTTTGCATGTAATTGTAATGTAATAAATATTACACTATTTTAATAAGACTCGTTTATAGGGCAGGAACTCATATGGGAGAATAGTCTTGAAATGTTGGATTACACCCAAGTACGTGCAAATAATAGAAAGAAATGAAAACAGCGAGCAGGTATAATAATTCTGGCCATCTTTACCCATAGTATGCCAGTCTCGTGTTTTGCTTTCCCTCTCTGACCACCGCAGCTTGGACACCCCGAACCACCAGCGGTCCTAATGTTATGCCTGGTTGGTGCACTATTTTGGTATCCGCTCACTAAAACGATGGCGTCTGTGCAACAGTCGAGTCACATGATTATGCATTATGCTCATGGACCACACTGTAACGTCCTGTACAGCTGTGTCTGTAGGTTCAATACGGGCACTCCGAGTTTTTCCCCCACAGTCCAGAAACATGCAGGTCAAGCAAATTGAAGATACGAAATTGTCCATAGCTGTGTGTGATATGACTAGTGCAATAAATGACCCTTTTCCTGTCAGGAATGTTAGCTAAAAGGTGCAATACATGACGTTAATAGTTAATAATCAATAATAAAGCTGACAAGTTCTTGACCTGCACCGATGGATCGACGTGATGATAGGATTGTGACTCGACTCCACAGTGTAGGGGCGGGATCGAAGAACCGTTATAGCCTAGCCAACACGGTAGTGGAAGGTGTATTAACACACTGCACACACACCGAGAGAGCTAATCTGTGGCATTTCCTTTCTTCTCTTCTCGTTTTCTACAACTCTCCTGTCTGTCTGTCTTTATCTTTCAACCCAAACCAGTAATTATCGCGTTTGTGACGGCTACTATAATACAGATTTGCCCGGGTAAGCTTTCACCGTATATCACATTCTTCAACGACCACTCATACGATTTTAGTAGGACTGTAAATAATTGCAGCGAAAAAGTACTGGCACGTTTCCCGCCGAACATCACCAGACCCCGCTCTGCTTTTCAACATTTATTTTATTTTTATTTATTTTTTTTTGCATTGCCCCACCCCAGAAAAAAAAATCAAACGTTTTTCAGCTTCACCGTTCAGTTCACATTATCATTCCTAACAAAAGCAGATATTGTTGCAAATCTTTATCACAATACGGCTTTGTCCCAGCCGCCAGAACATGTGTTCGGCATTAGCAATGTTTTTTTTTATATTCTGCATCAGTTGAATTGGCTCAGCACATTTTCCAACCTCATCATCATTTTCACGTACCACTACTAATAATGACTACCATCTTTCCTCCATCTCCACCCACCCAGCATCATCTAGTTATTTCTTTATTAATACACTAGACCCTTGACTTACGGATTTAAGGCCTCTGAAGGCATGGCAAGTGGATTTATATAGCACCTTTCATACATAGTGATGATTTAAAGGGCTTCGCATAGGAAAAATCATTTAAAAGCTTTAAAATATTGATAATCATTAAAATATTTACAATCTCGAACCTTAGAAAAGCTTGTTTCTAACAACGTTACAACTAAAAGCTCAATATTAAAACATAAAATGAATTTAAAGGTCACAATGCTTGTATGTTACATTCCCCCCCCCGTATGAAATAATGTCACTAGAATTAATACCAAACCTTAGACCTTAAAAGGTTTTAACCTTTCTAATGTTTACAGCCTTTTTTGGTAGATTATATTTTTTAGAAGTGTATTAATAGTAATTAAATTATAGAACAGACAGCAGAACAGCAGTTTGCTCGACTAAACACAAACATACATTTTGTTTTTTTCTCGTTCTCACCGCTGCCCTTTCACTGCTGCCTCTTGAGGGCTTTTTTTTTTTCATATTGAATTTTAGAAAATATAAAGTAAACACCAAGCATTGTTCAAAAGTTTGCTCCCTGTATATATCTGGTGTGATTAAAAACACACCGAGCCGCCCTGTGTTCTAACTTTCTACACAGGCATCTACCCAAGTACATACATTTCCATTTAGTGCTATTTATTCATTATTCCTCCACATTTAACTAAATCCGTGTGGTGAAACACACATTTAAACTCAATAGGAGGCAGCAGTGAGCAGCCCTAGCCACTGCACCCAGGGAGCAGTTAGCACACACACTTTTTAATCACAAACCCATGCACCAAAATGAGGATACCTTATAAATCAGGCAAGTTAAATACCCACTATGCTACCACAGTTAGCATCGTGTTATTCAAACCAGCGATGAGGCAACACAAAGCGCTAACACAGCGGATAACATTTCCAATCAAATAGAAATACACGGTGTCCCAAAAATATTTATGTAGAAATATATAACCACACTTTAACAGCCGACTGCTTCATTTCTCGATAGTTTTACATGCCGATACTTACCGTATTGGCCCGAGTATAAGCCGCACCCGAATCTAAGCCCCACCCTTAATTTTGAGAGGGATTCAGAAAAAATATATAAAAATTGAGAGAATAAAACTTGATCTAGTATTTTATTCT
>JAOTRQ010000003.1:3122311-3137526 GCA_028565875.1 Hoplisoma paleatum | reverse complement strand
TTGTGAGACTACTGGACAATTTCACATTTCCGATCAACCTAGTGCATGTTTTTGGACTGTGGGAGGAAACCGGAGTAGCCGGAGGAAACCCACACTGACACTGTGCAAACTCTGCACAGAAAGTCCCCCAGCCCAACCCGGGGATCGAACCCGAGACTTCTTGCTGTGAGGCAACAATGCTATAACCACTCAGCCACCGTGCCGCCTAGTGTTTACAATGACTTTTGCAATTTAATTGCAAATAATATGAACTTCAGATATTTCACATTTTTCATTCATTATTTAACAACCATTAAACCTTCCAAACATGTTAGGATAGTAAATAGGAAAGATAGAAAAGTAAATTTATCACTTTGTGCTGTTGACCATCTATTTTGACCACAGCTAGTAAACCAGAGTCTAATATCTGAACAGTATTTTAGTATTTTATTCTGTCCCATTCTTTCTTTTAAGTTAGGCAACAGTACGGGGTCCATCCACCCATTATCTAGGCTTACTACTGCCTAATCCTATTTAGGGTCACGGTGGGACACACACTGGGTGGATAAAAGAAAAGTCTGAACAGTCAAACACCACACGCACGCACGCACACATGCACGCACGCACACACGCACACACACACACACACAGGAAAATTTCTGGAATTCCATTTAACCTGACTGTATGTCTTAAGGTAGTGATGACTTTGTGGTTAAGACACAGATGTAAGTTGGGCCTCATTGTTGGGCCCTCAAACAAGGCCCTTAAACCTCAATTGCACAACATTGTAAGATTGTTCGGCAGCTGATGCAGGCAAGCAAAAAAGCAAACACAATTCTGTTTTGTCATTTGTCAGATTTATTCCATTTATGTCGTATTTAAATGTCGATGGCATAATTCTATTTGATTAATTATGCCACTAATGCGCCATCATCACATGGACATCTTCATCCCCTTAAAGCTTGTTCGAGTGGTTCAAAAAAGGTGCTGAATATGGATTATAAGCTCACTCGGGTATAAACATTGACTTCTTATGCGCACTCAATTCAGATGCTTTTTAAAAGCTGCTCATAAGTTTTATTTACATTGAACCCAGTTCTCTCTGCTACAGGCAAGAAATTATCAAATTCATTTTCCCAAAACGAAATCTTTTTAGCTGGAGAAAGTCTTCATTCTTTTGCTACAGCACTCATAGAGAACAATCAGAGTGAGTTTTCTTTTGGAGACAGGCGATCTATTGTTCTTAAATAAACTAACTCTCCAGAAAAGTCTTGGGGTTTTACTTCAGGCCCGCGATACTATCCCTGTCTGGAGCGCTGGAGATATACTAGCAAGGTTGCTATCTGTCACTGTCAGCCTGAAGACAGAGGAAATGAGGGAGGGAAATGGGCCAAAAAAGCTGAAGTGTGTGTGTGTGTGATTAAGAGTAATGAGTAAAACGTTGAAGGAAAATCCTACTCTAAATCATTCATAATCCATGCTACAGTTACTGTCAACTTCCATATCAACAGAGCGCTACACAAGCACATCTTGAGCTGGGACAAACACAGCTAAAGAGAAAAAAAAATAACATGGTTAAAATAATAAATAATAAAGAGAAATGTTTCATCCGAACATTTACACAGCTGACCTAAATGTATAAACAAATTTGTAAGACGTGACACAGAGATTCACAGTTTTGGTATCGTTGCAACCTTTGATACTTTATAAAACCAACGGAACGAAACTACCTAGGCTACCTGGGATTTTACACGTGATAAGTGAAAACTATTGTTAAATAAATGCTTTGCCTGTGTTAGGGCTTTATTAATTTAATAACTGACAAAAATGCTGTCTTATGATTTGTGCTAAATCCTCCCATGACATTGACGTCTCATTGGCAACAATTACAGTCAGGCACTCAACCGAGTGCTTAGATCAGCTCGCTGGCTCTTCACTGGCTCTCCTACGTCAGTCATACATACGCAACGTGTCATGAAATTCTGGGATGAGATTGAGGCTTTACTATAAAATAGAAAACCTTCCATTAAATCCATGCTTGAAATGATATATTTATATATATATATGAATATATAATGAAGGACATTCTTACTCTCCTTAGTTAATTCCAAAGTTAGACAATATGGCCAAAAAAAGTATGATGACCCTTTCTAGTTATTGATTTGAGGTGTTTTTGCCAAATTACATAAAACATGTACATACAACCCTAATTCCAATGAAGTTCAATTGCATACAAATACAAACTTTGCATACTACAACAACAATATATGTAATGTTCAAAACTTTATTTGTTGCAGATATTCACTCATGTTGAAAACGTTAGGACGTGAGCATGTTTACCAGTGTTACACTATCTTTCCTTTTAAATGTTTGGGATCAAAAGAGAATAATTGTTAAAGCTTTGTTTGATAAACTTTACCCCGTCCTTGATTGTAAATGACGTTTGGAGTTCTCTTTATACTCTCTTTATACTCAATTATGACACTTAACTGTTTCCAATGAACCTGTTCACTCATGGAACAATCAAAACTGCTATTAAGCATTCCTTTATCTTTCTCAGTCTTATTTTCCATGTCCTAACTTTTTGGGAATGTTTTGCAGACATCAAATTAGAAAATGAGCGAATATTTGGAAGAAAATCCCCAAACAATAAAGTTTATCAGTTTGAACATTAATTATCTTTTCTTTGTAGCGTTTTCACAGATGTACAATTCAATGAAATGTTTCTCTTCACATATCCGAACTTGTCTGGAAGTTAGGGTCAGAGCGCAGGGTCAGCCGACGTACTGCACCCCTGGAGCAGACGGGGTCAAGGACCCAGCAGTGGCTGTGTAGCAGAGACTGGATTTATTACCCAACCTTTGGGTTTATAGTCCAACACTCTAACCACTAGGCTACACTGTCCCTATATGCATATGTTGTAAATGATTTGGAAATCAATATATTCTGTTTTTATTTATGTTTTATGCAACATCCCAGTTCCATTGGAATTCATTAGGGTTATATAACACCAGATTGCTTCTAACAATTGAAATTTTAGGATAAAATGTCCACATGTGGTCTAATATATCCCACCGATTAACATCATGAAGAGATAACCACTGTTGTTCCCTAGTCAGTGACCATAGTATCTATTTCTTGGTTAGTACATAGCATATAGTGTATATACAGGTATTTAGGCTATTAGAATATACTGTTTAAATAGCATTTAAATAATTGTCTACCTCAATGTGTAAATGTTTTAATCACCAGGGCATTTTTTATTAGTGTCAAGCATTGAGGACGATTTAATATCTCCAGACATTAAAAGCAAATCTTTGGACTGTTGAAGGAAAACGCAATTCACCTAGAAGTCAAACCCGGGACCTGGTTGCTACGAGCTTGCCAATGAATGATCATTTGCAGCTTATGATCTTTGGAGTCTATGTGTTTTGACCCCAGTTGTAGAGGACATAATGATACACCGGAAGGAGTCTGCAGACCAACACACACACAAAAAAAAAATCACTGCAACCAGAAAATAATAATTAGGGAGATGTATTAGGGAGAATCATGGTTTTGGGCTGCTTTGCTGATTCAAGGACTGGACAATGCATAATCATTAGGGAAAGGATGGATGAAGAATGAAGCTTGATAAAATTTGGATGCAAATGTTGCTTTAAAAAAAGAAGCCTGCGTTCTGGACTAGTTAATAATCCAAATCAGATGCTGAGCCATGTGCTTTGTGTTAGAAATCCCGTAATGAAAACACATTTCCCATTACTGTCTGATGAATTACTAATGCTAGGAGTAGGTTTTGGCACCCAGGTTGGGCACAAAATACCACTAGCACACAGATGCTTCGAATCTCTGTTACAAATGTCTATCACGGGTCGACTGGAAACACCTTAGCAGGCGCAGTTACGATGTTGTGTAAGGTCAAAACATTTGGCAGTTGACCTGAGGCGCATGTACAGATTGTAAGATATGCGTAGATCATGATGACAATTGACAACTAAATCACGGTTCTACTGTTACTCGGGACTCTGGAGTACAAGCCATTGTTTTATTTGAAAATCGATGTAAGAATTTATCTGCGCTATTTTACACGAAGTGTATTTAATTGTGACTTGTGAATGTCAAATAGGATTATATAATGCGATAATCTCTTTTTGACAACCGAGAAAGCGTAAAGAATAATTAATAACAGTACCGTGCAAGGCTATTGCTCTGAACTATCTTTGTCTTTGAAAACTAAGTTCGAGCCATCAAAATTTACTGCTATCTCACATCTGTGCTGTGTTTCTGGCCCATCCAACAGCCTGCCAAACCCGTCAGCGGAGGAGAATGTCAGAACGCCTGACAGTTTTTACACCGCATGTGCAGGACGCTGTATTTGTCAAATGGATCTCCTTTCTCGCTTACAGCTGTGATAGAGTCCACTTCTCTCCACTGCTCTCCGAGTGCCTCAGGGCCATCCATCAACATTCTGTCTTCTTTTCTTCTGAAAGGGGTTACAAGGTGCAAAGAGTTTGTTTGAAGGATTTGTTTAGAAGGGCACTTTCAAAAATGGTAACCTTCAGGTCAGCAAAAGAGGATCTGGGATTGGGTCGGATTAAAAAATTCATGAATGCGAGACATTTTAGTCTCTATATAAGTTACTTTTAATCATTTAATCGAACAGTTTAGCGTTTAGACCCAGCTACACAGTATACCTTCTTATTTTTAGTATAGGGCAGCAGGGTCGCTTAGTGGTCAGTACTGTCACCTCACAGCAAGAAGTCCCGGGTCCGATTCACGAGTTAACATGTTCTCCCAGTGCCTATGTGAGTTTACTCTAACTACTCCAGTTTCTGGAGGTTCTTGTGTATCATTTAAAACTTCATGTGATGAACGACTGTTCGCAGCCATGCATACGACAAAGGGTTTAAAACACGAACATGCTAAATAAATATAATACATATTTTCATTATACACTATTTAGCATCCAGTTTGTAGCTCATGAAATAATTAATAATAATAATTATTCAAATTTTGTCATTACACATATACAGATGTACAGTACAATGAAATGTTTTTCTTCGCATATCCCAACTTGTCTGGAAGTTGGGGTCAGAGCGCAGGGTCAGCCAACATACGGCGCCCCTGGAGCAGACGGGGTTAAGGGTCTTGCTCAAGGACCCAACAGTGGCTGTGTAGCATAACCTGGATAAGCCACATTACATGAACTGGTTCGGTGGATAAATAAGATGAACAAGGTACTGATGCCAATTCAGTCAGTACTTTGTATGGCTTTGGGTCAAACATATATACAATTTGTTTACAGTCATCTTAGGACACGTTATCTTATTATACAAGATTCCTAACACTAATTAAGTTCATGCCAAACACAGACAATGAGCAATTTATTACACCTAATGAATCTGACTGTATGCTTTTTGGACTGTAGTTGTAATCCAGAACACTCGTAGTTAACCCAAGCATTCACCAGGTGTGTTAGAACATGCCAACACCGTGTAGAATGCTCCACCTGGGGTGAATTCAGGTCCATCTTTATGTGCCACTACAGCCAGGCTCCAGATGGCTTGCTGATGTGTGCGGTGTACACGTCGGCTCAAGTATTGTGGAATTCATATTACAATATCAATAATAATAATAACAACAGTAATACCAATAATAGTGATGTTAGGACATTAAGATATCGAGTTTTACTGATATGAGTGATAGGATATGATAAGTTTTACGCAATAATACATCAGATGCTGTCTGGATGTATTATAGTGGGTGGGATAATAATAATATCTGACAAGTAATAATACAATGATAGGTCAGTGGTTAATAAACTGGACTAGATCAGATCGTATCATCTTTTCCAGATTACATTGTTGGGCACCTGAGCAAAATTGTAAGTTGCTTTGGATTAAGTTCTCTGCTAATTTTCATTAACGTAAATACAGTTCAGAACAGGTATAAATTATGATTCCTCTATGAGATTAATTAATCAGGTTGGTTGTCTGTGTGCTGTGAATAGCCATTCATTCTGCCAATTAGGAAAACGTTTACTTACATGAGTGAGAATTAATTATTTTCTGAAGCACAGTTTGACAAATTTACTTGAGGTTTTGATAGATTATTACATATCACCAGTGTTATGATGTCTATTGTTGTCTATTCTGCAACACGAAAACGTGCAACAGTGTAAATACGTAAAAAAAATCGAATTTCTTCATTATTTGGTTTAAGATATTTAGCTGGATGGGTTACTATCGTCCAATAATGATTGACACATGACTAACATTTTCAAGGACTGCCATGGCCCCTTAATTCCTCCAGACGTGAACCCCTCGACGACTTGATTGTCATGTTTGCACTATGGATCATCCCAATCATTCAAACTCTTGTGACCAACCTAACCTAAGTCATTCCCAGTCTGTCTTCCTGCTGTATGTGCAGCACACATTGCATAGTCTGGATATTACCTTGTGGTTATTTTAATAAGATTTCGACAGTATCTTTTTATGGGCTAATGTTAATGTTGGTACCAGATTTCCATTAACATCCCCCTAGGTAACATTCCTGACAATATTCTATGACTAAAACTATGAACTGCTTATCAGGATGTGTATATCAGAATCTGAGTGTAATAATTGCATTTAAATATGATGTATTTATAAGGGCACAGGGAATTTCTCAGCAGAACTCAATCATAATTACTAACAAAAAAATTATACACCATGCCACAAAGATTAATGACATCATAAAATGATCCACAAGGGTCTAATAATTAGATGAGATTATTTAGCAGAGACATTTATCCAACAGTATCATGATCGTTTAAATAGGATATATTGTACAAAATGCACTTTTTTGTATCACCATGCGTTTGTATTGTGGTCTTTACTGTTCTTAGAAACACCCCAACGTCGAATAAAATCCATCCCTCAGTTTTCTTAAAATAATTACAGATATTTTGGTGTCAGGAAAACAAGCTGTTTTTAATTCTGTGGTATTGTGATGTCATTACCTGACCGCCGATACTACCATCACCTGGCAAATGTCATCAGAGCTAATGAATTTGTTAGTCACTGCTTGGATGCTGTATTTATGTCCACCGTGCATGTGATGAGTGGTTTGGTTACAACTAAAAGGAAGTTTTGCTGGCTGCAATGCTTGACTCTTTCCCCCAGTCCCTCAGAATTTGTAAGTAGGAAATCCAGGTGCTCAAATGTGCGCTGACATGTACGCTATGTATGTATATTATTGTATATGTATGTCTATTTACACTTCTATGATTCAAAGATTAAACACTGCTCAGAACGATTCAAGGAGTCCAAATCGGGTGGCACTGTCTAACACCCCAGCTGTCTTGGGAGTAGCACAACTTCAACACATCTTAAATGAGCAGTCAAGCAAAAATAAGTGATATTGTACCCACTCCAACTTTTACAGCCTTCATTCGGACAGATCTCATATTCAAATTGATGGAAGAGACTTTTGCAACCGAAAAATCCCCCGTGTAGCACTGTCGACAAGAAAGAAAAGTCAAGTGGCAAATTTGTCCGAATGCCAGACTCATCTGCCACCATCCCTACAGACTTGGCCTTATTAGCATTGGCTGAATTATTGCTCAAGTGTAGCACAGAGAAAGAGGTTTTATGGGGACAAAAGCTTTAAGATAGAAGAAAGTGTGCTAAAGGAAAGAAAGGAATGCATTCTCTAAGTATACTTTGGTCTTGGAGCATTTGAAGGCCAGGAAATGACACAGGAATTGATATTAGGTAATCAAAAATGCCATTATGCCAGTAACAGTGTTCTGCCAGTTTAATTCTCTTGGTATTTTGTTAAAATGTCAACAATTTCAAGATTTGCTAAGAAACTCCTTAGAAAATATCACCCTGGCATTCAGTAAGTAATTAGGTTATTGTGTGAACAGCGCATGCAAAATAAATAGTGTGATTATTGATAGTTTGGTGTAAATCAGACATTGAAAAAATAATTATGTACTGGAATTAGTGTTATTTGGGAAAGTAAATTAATAAGATGTATTATAGGGTTATACATATGCGTATAGGTTTATACATATTTGCAAAAAACTGCTAGTAAAAATATAAAGTTTGTATATGTCTGGAGTTTAACCCCCGAACTATCTTCTTACTATTGTGAAAAGCCATTTATAGTGTTATAACACAATTGTCCTTCATATATTTTTGTGTTCTTTGGGATTCTGTAGACAATTCGTCTTGTACAATAACTGCATAAGCAGATGTTGGTGTTAAACAAAGTTGCCTGCTAAACAGATTTTGAGGGGAAAAAAATACTGAATTATAGCTTTTAAGTCGACACGAATGGACAACATACACCGAAGGGTTGGGAACTAATGAATAAGGTCCCGGCAGGTTGTCACAGGTATCAATGTATATGTCATGCTGATTACAATGCATCCTACATCCTATCTGCTACGAAGAATGCATATAACAAACACAACTTCAAGGTGGTCCCACAAATGCTCAGTTAAGACCAATTTAAATAACTCAATCAAATCAAAGTCGTTGCGACGCAACGTTCCGGAGTTGATGCCAACCTCTTGACAGAGCCCTTGCGACGCTCATCAGGCACCTCTAAAATCTTGTAACTACATGTTGAAATGGGGCAGACCGCAAGGAATGGTGCATCAGACTATTAGAGGGAGCAATATAGCTATCAAAATAATAGCATGCACACTTGTAGTTAATGTATTCGCTCTCTGTATATGTGGGTGCACATAACAAACAACAACAACAACATTTTATTTAACAAGCACCTTTCAGGACACCCAAGGTCACTTTACAGTAAGAATATACAGTAAAAAGTTAAAGTAAAAATTAACATTATAATTTAAAAAAAATAATAGAATGCATCATGAATAAAGGAAATCTAGATAAAATATAGAATGTTTAAGATTAGATAGATAAAAGTCAATTAAAACTCAGATATAGGCCAACTTGAAAAAATGGGTTTTAAAATGAGCCTTGAATGCAGTGAATGATGCTAAAATCAGCTAAAATCTACAACAATGAACCTTCTCACTCGTAGAGTTGCACATAGAGGATAAACACATACATTATATATACATTGAACCAGAAACTCACCTCCTTCTTGTGTTGTGTCAGATAATTACTTTCTAGTGTATATGACATTGTTGCTAAACTATAAAAGGAAAATGAAATTGTTGAGGAGACAGTATTGTCTTGAATAAAGTATAAATCATACCTTGTTACTTTATGTACTGTATATACTGACCAGTCTAGCTCTATTTTTTATCATGAGCTATGCTCCTCACATGAGAAAAAACTAAATTTACTAAACTTTCCTATCAGTTTATGCTGCTAGCAATGAGCACCTCATTTGGAAGTGACATGATGCAACAAACAAACCAGCTGTCCTCATGTACTAATATAGCCAACATGAAATGTTTGTGCCAGTTCCGCCTCTATATCAACATCAACAAGATTCATCCATATCTCTCAATGGAATCCATTTACATCCGTTTACTGCCACTAGTAAACTCTGAGTTGGACTACTGCAAATACTTTCTGACAGATGCTCCCATGTTGACCATTAGACCCATGCAACAATTTAACTTGGTTTTCAACTAGCCTAAATACCACCAGATCACCTCAATGCTGCATTCTTTTCACTGGCTTCCTGCAGTTGCTGAAAATCGGCTGCTAAAAAAGCAGTTTAAAACATTGATGCTTGCCTACAAAGCCATAAACTGGCCAGTCTTATGCTACCTTAGGGAACTTGTGAAACCCCTTATCCATGCAATCTTCCAGCCACTATTCTAAATCATCTAGATCCTCCACCTAGAACTCAAGGCTGAGACGAGTCAAGGCTATTTTTTTTGTTCCGGCACCAAAGGCTCTTTGTGTGTTCATCCAGCTGTCTTCAAAGGATGAGTAAAAATCCACCCCTTTAGAAACCAGTTAAGCAGAGCACAGTCTATAAGATTTTATTTTTTAAATCGTTTAATAGTTCTAATAGTTTTAGCATATTTGAATCCCTGTACTGTTAAGTAGATGAAGTCGAGAACAGAAATGTTTACTGTAGAATCGCTTCTGTAAGTCACTCTGGATAAAAGTGTCTGCAAAATGACAATACAAATGTAATATGTGTGCTTTGGAAAATCCAAAGCCATATGTTAGCGTGTCTGCTGAATGATGTAACATCTGCTAAATGGTGTTGTGAATGTACATTTAACGATTGTACAAAAAACACATATTTAAAGAGTGAGAAAATGACATTTGTGACATATATAACTCTAAAATACATTGTCCTAAATCTGCAATTCAGTGCAAGGTGTGTAAAGAGAGTTCCTATTGTTCGTATGAATATCACATCATAGCGCTTCCCAATTAAAATCAGAACAGACTGCATCTCAGTGCCGGACAGGGAGAAACATGACATGCTAGCGCATTAGAAAATCTTTTTTTGTTGCTACATAATTTACATGAAGAAAACACTGATGGTTGGCGGCTGATATGCTACGTTTATTTTTGACATGAGAAGTAGTGCATGAATGCACAGACGTGATGCATGAAAGTTTAATTAAGCATGCAGCAATAATGGCACTTTCTACACACTATCGAGTCATTGTAGGTGAAAATGTTTTCTATGCAGACAAGTGTGATGAACTGGCCCATCAAGACCACATTCAAATCTGCGGGGATTTTTAAATCTGCTAAGATTCGGTAGCGCATCAGAGTCCACCGTTTTGCCTCTGGCAAGCCAGAAAACAAAGAATAAGTATGAGCAAAGATGGTTCCTGAAGAAATGCAGCTACTTAATTCACCAATGACAATCACAACTGCTACTTTATTGTAAACAAGGAGCACAGTTCCAAATAAGATATATAAGCCTTTCTGGCTTAGACTGAACAACACATAGACTCTGGAATGAACTGTAAGCCTAGTCTGAAGGTGCTACGCTCTGGTGATGTTTGTTTAGAATGGTTGTGTTAACCTGCTCTTTATTTTGCTGGTGAATCCTTCACATCTAAGAACAGTTTTATCATTCCCAAAACTCTATTGTAAGATTTTGCCTACTACCAATGTTGCTTTTCATTCTGGAGACGTGGGACCAGTGGGTAGAAGTAGACCTACTGGGCAGTTTATAGGCAGACCATCTTTGTTTCTCTTAATAAATCCAAGCATCCACCTCAATCAAGAAATAGAACTTGTTCTCGAGTATGAGCTACTTCTTTAGCTTGTATAATGTTTGTTTTGCTTATAGGGCATCAACTTTTACCTACCAAAGACAATCTTGATGAGGCTACAGAATTCTAGCATTCTAAACTACCTTTCTAAGCCCAAAGAGCACATGGAAAGTAGAATGAGGACAGTCAGTGATGGTCTTGACTTAACTCATTCATTGACTATACCTGGTAACCACATCAAATTACTAAAGTCTATTTTCACAAAAAAGTACTTCCGGGAGCCACTGCAGAATGTACCTGGTATGCTCCTGTGTTTAACTCTATTCTTGCAACCGACAAGAATGTCAGCAAGGTATATGAACACCTAGCCCTAACGCTTTTTGGAAAAACTACTTTAGGAACCACTGGAAGACCGCTGGGGCATTCATAAGCCCAAAGGGCATCATTGTGTATTCATAGAGTTTCTGTATTTCTGGTGTCCCAAACGTTCAGCATCTTCTTCTTTCCTTCTGCCTGATTCTGATTAAATTGTAAGCCTTATAGAGATCTAGTTTTTGGAAACATACATTTCCCTAACAAAACCTTGATTATGATATTGTTTCATCTGTTGTAGTTGAAACTTGGTAGGCAGTGAACAGATCTGAGAATGATCTGCAGAAGAGCAGTTGCTGAGCAGTTAAAGGCTTAACCCAGGTCCATGGCAATTACTCCTAAGCAATTGGAAATTACAAGTCTGCAAATTATAAGAGTTGCAACACTGCCGCAATCTCCCAGTTCCTAAAAATTGTTCTGAGTTGGCACATTGGGTTTAAAAAGGTGATGTTATAAGAGGGGGTCATCAGTGGTAAGAGAGGAGTGCTTTTATCTAATCCTTGATGCAGATCAGACTATATTCTTTTTTGTGCAGTAATTCTCCTCACTTCACCCAGATAGGAAAGCTATTCTTTCTCACTCCTCAGTCCTGACACCAGTAATTGAATGGCAGGCTTCAAGAGGTGTAACGTTTCTCAAAACCTTTCTCACTCCACTGACTAAAGGTAGATTAATCATTGTAATAACTGGGTTCAATGTGTGAAGGAGGTCTAGTACTCTGCAAAAGTAAAATTGAAGTAAAACTTCATATTGGGTTTTTTTTTTCATTGAGAAAATCTATATCACAGAAACAGAGTGAAACCTTTTCGGGTCTGAAAGTAAATGGACTCATTTTTTCTTTCTAATTCCCGATGATGCTTAACAGTCATTGGGATTGTTGTTTTATTGTGTGATTTTTGTTAACTTAAAAAAATGTTTTGCTCATTTGCTCTTGATTTCATGTCTATCAAGCAACACGTGTTGTCAATAAACTCCTGATGACATCCTGCTGGTCTGAGAATTTGACTGACAGCTCAGGCAGCCAGCATGAGCGGGAAATCAATAAAGCTGGACCCACTAGACACTACTGTGGTAGTCTTTAAGGAACTGGCCTGCTAGACACTCTGCCAATCACCAACCAGAAAATGTAAGGCTAGTCAGCCGTGAACAAAAAGATACCCAAAGGCAGCATGATGAGGCCAAGGTTTAAATGGATTTATAATTTTTTTTTTCAAAATTCAGTGAACAGCAAGAGAGTGAAATGATAGAAAAGAATGAAGTAAGTGAGTTACTATAGATACACTGTAAATATTTATTCACTCGTAAAACCATAACTCAATAAGTTAAATAGAGGCCTTACGAAACAGGACATGAGGAAACTGAAGTCACAGAGCAGTTTATGAAGTACTCATTGATTATTTTACAAACTACACCCATCATACAGATCATACAGACACAACCCATATGCCGCTTTAAACACTTTGCCATTTTTCAATACCCCATTTAAAAATTCAATACTCCTATTGAATTGATGAAGTTTTATTGGTGAATCATTGCTGACACTATTGTGGTAATGACTTTAATGTTCGGAGTGTGTGCAGTATATTAATGCTATGCTTTCGGTTACAACAGTGTTTGGATTTTCAAGTATCTCCTTACCAAATCCCAACAACACTGCTGCACTAAATACTAATGGTACATACAAGGACATATTTTCAAGAGCTGTGACCTCGAAGAATTGTTCAAGTTTGATGGCTTAGTGGTTAAGGTACTAGGCTAAGGTCACCAGTTGAAGCCCCACTGACACACATTTGTCACTGAACAAAGCTCTTAACCTTTGCTTGCTCAAAATGTAATTGACGGTGTAATAAATGATGTGTATAAATCCTAAACGATTATCAAAACGATAAACAAAAGGCAAGGTTTTCACTGCATGTGCAGTCAAATAAATTATAGTGAAGTTTGCTATCAAAGAGACATCCTACCACCTGATGCTTAAGCAAAAGTCTGTTCAGAAAATTTGCAAGGTCATGTGTTTTTGGCACGTTTTACTCCCTGCACCGCTGTATGCGTGTTGGAAGTGTATTTACTGGAAGAACAGCCTGACAATCGTTAAGCAGCCACTGCTGTGACCTTGCTGGCAGGCTTTGCTGTACTCGCACATATTTGAAGACTTTTCAGATACTGTCGTCCTGGGCGCACTGCCTAGCACCTGCCATTTCTTTCTTTCTTTCTTTTTTTACATGTTTTGCCAGAAATAGAGCAAAAAAAAGAGCGCAAAAATCAGATTTAAATTAAAAACGCATCAAAATTCTAAAAAAAAAAAAAAAAAAAAACTAGAGATGAGAAGACAGTGGCAAGTGCAGGTGCACGACTGGGAACTGACAGATGTACGGCATATAAAGTCGACAAGCAAGCCTTAGTTTGGGCCCACAGTCAAAATAATCAACTCTTCTGGCATCAATTTACAGCAAACAATGGTACGGATATTATCTTCCCTCTCCCTCCTTGCGTCGTCCTTCCCTCCCCTGTCTATTCTGCTGCCACCAACCCCACTTTGCTTCAGAGATGAATACATTACTCTTACCTTCTCTCCGGCATTTTATCCTCAGATGGATGTTTGTGAAATGGAATGGAAAAACGTCTTACCATCTTATTCCTCACCCCACCCCACCCCTCACTCTCCTGTCTCATCGCTGCATTCTGCAGATTAAGGATAAACCGAACAGGATATGAAATGCTACTGCAGGTCTCATATACGATAATGGGGTTTACCCCCGGGTAGATCACCTGGATTTTAGGTGAGCACACTGGGTGAACTAAAGGAATAAGAGATCAGACTACATTCTTATCTAAAGCTTGGTTCTGTTTTTCACTTAATTAAAGATGATCTCATAGACGTTATTTTCTATATTTTCTCTGAGTATCTGGATCTTGTCCGCATGATCAGTTCAGGTCTCTCTGAGCTGGATTGCACCATCATTTGTACAAACAAAAAAAACACTGATTTATCTGCATAATTAGAAGTGATATGTTAATGAAGGGCACATTTTATGGGTCAGTGACAGCATATGGAATCGTATACCTCTTAAAAATGATAAATAAACCCGACATATTATTTGTCTAAATATATTTTAGTGAATAGCAATTAAAATGATGCTATTCTTTTTATTTGGAGTCAACACCTGACCATACGGAATAGCTGTGTTTTCTTATTCGCTTCATTAATTTTAAACTGAATATTAGAGGCAGGTAACTAAAAGTAAAATATATAAACAGATGAATATAAATTATTATATCCAATATTAGCATCTTTACTCACCGTATGAAACATTTAAATATAAATTGCCAGGACATGTGTAGTTAATGAAAGTGTCTCAACACCACCAATGACAAGTCAAGAAAAAGGTTTTAAGTAGGGCCGGGACTATAACGCGTTAATTTCGATTAATTAATTACAAAGATTTTAACGCATTAAAAATTTAATCACAATTAATCGCATTTTGGAGGCGGAACTTTTGTATTCGCATGTTTTAGCACGTCTGTAAATCTGATGCACAAGCGACATTCACAAACAACAACGGTTGACGACGAAGCCGCTTCTCTTGTTCCACTGGGAGACTTTAGCTTTAAAAAACGATTAATTAGTTTACTAAAGCAACAACGAAAAACAGAACATGTCCGCGGTACTTCACGTGTCTTACTCCCGACT
>JAOTRQ010000003.1:3098700-3112786 GCA_028565875.1 Hoplisoma paleatum | reverse complement strand
GAGTGTCACGTCTTCCTTTGTGACGCCGTTCAAATTAAAAGTCCCAGAAGTCCTTTGACGAAACACAGCTTTTTTTTTCTGCGACTAATCGACCAATGGAATTTGACCAACTAGTAATTTTTTTGGTCGACCAACGAATAATCGATTAATTGCGGTCAGCCCTAATAAGTTCTAATCTATGGTGCGGTTTTATCATTGGGACGGAAATGACAACGAACAAACCTGGAATATAATAAAATGTAATAAAACATTCTAAGAAACAGCACCAGCCGTTGGCAAAGATCGCAAGCATGAAACAGGCATAAACAAAACTCATTCCTGTGTACATTTCACCTCAATGTTCAACGATATTGATAAAATCGTTTCCATACTCATTCCATTCCCAGATCCCTACTAGTGGGTTGTATTTTGCAGTATTGATAAAGAATATTTTACAGCAGATCCACAGGCACAAACCCAGCTCAAAAAAAAAAAACGGACGGCGTAACCGTCTGCACCCGAGCCAACGAAAGCTAACAAAGCGAACCGGCGAAATCCTTTTATACATGCTTCCAGAAGTCTCACAAGGGGGTTATCGGGAAGGATCTTGGTTGTCTTTCTTTTCCTGGAAGTGCAGAGTTTTCCGGGGAGGATTAGAAGTGGCCCATGCGGGTGGTGAAAAGATTGCGGGAGGCCACGTTTCGGCCCAGGCTGGAGGAAGGCCACTTGATGATGAACTGGGAGGTCACTGGTAGAAGATACCTGCACAAAGGAAAGAAGTGGACAAAAGAGCACTGTAAATTCTCACAACCCGCCCGATCGACTGAATATCGTCTGAGCTGACCCGCCGAAACCTCTTTGTGTCTGGTTTTAATCATGACTGGCGGTTCGTATTTTCACTTAGGCAGCCAAACAAGGCCGGTGTTAACAGCCCGGCTGAAGGAGTTGTTTAATGTCAACACCGTTTAAATCAATCTGCAAGGAAGAGGGTGTCAGAGAGAGGATATAGGCTGCGATAATTAATGTTGGAACTAGACGTAGAGGTTAACTGTTTGAGGCACGGGATGAGACAAGATCACAGCCTATCCAGATCCTGACAGTTTGTTAACAGAGACATTTGATCCGGTTCTGTATCGACGGGATATGATAACTCATTCGAATCCTAGTGTGTTCTTTAGAATTAAATAACAAAGATGCGAACACCATGCAACAAAAATATCCAATTGTTAATACACTACAGTATATCGCCAAAAGTATTCGCTCGCCTGGAAAGCACAAAAGATTATTTATGGATAAAATCAAGTTGAGCAGACAAAACACCAAATACTTTTGCGTCAAACTGATTAACATTACATGTTAATGATATTTTCTGTACACGCAGCAACAAAGCAGAGAACAACTATCAAAGTAGCTGTAAAATAATTCTTAGGCGTGTCAGGTAACATGCTAGTCATGACAATTTTGGGTGTATAATATCCCCCAGACAAATTTGCCATGCGGCTTCTCTTAAGTACAGTGAAAAGCTTAGCTCTGAGCACTTGTGCGGCGATGCCATCGTACCCAAGAGACCAGTAAGAAGCCAAATTAACTTCATATATTTCAAGAAGAATGCCCTTGAATCTGCTGAGGGGTACAACTGGTGCTCGTCAACGGGTATCTTACAAAGTGGAATAACGTCCGGAATAACACAGCCGACATGTTCACCAGAGTGCTGCTATTTGTTTCATTACCAAATCCAACACATTTAAGCGACATAGTGCACCTTTCCAAATGAAGATAATTACATTTTACTCTAATTAATCTATAGTGGGATTTTGAAGTCCGAACGCATGAACGTGTTGGCTTTTCCCCCCAACATAATGTACAAACAAACCTGTATGTAGAGACGGAGCATCTGATGCTTTAAACATTGAGTGTGGCACCATTTGACTATATCACAACTATAAACATGGCAAATATGGTTCTTTTGTAGATAAAATGTACATAAATTGTGTTGATGTGTATAAAGGTGTACAAATGTCATATTTAAACTTGTCAGAGAAAATGTTATTCTTTTCGCTTCACACAAGATGTTAGCTGGCATGCTAGCAGATTGTTAGATTGTCACCGTGGCCCATTATTTTGAATAACCTGAGGCTAAACGTTAGTCAAGCCTAGTAAGCAAAACTGAACATTTGAATGAAGTACCTGCTTTATAAATTCAATGTTTTATCAGAACCCTCTTTACTTGGGCAGCTGCCAAGGCAACAAGGCAGCTCACTAAGGTTTCTGACAGCTCAATAGTCACAAGTTACTATTACGCAGTTTTGGAAAAGCATGTCCAACAAGCTCATGGCCAGATTTCCATACAGTCCACATACTTTTGGCCACACTGTCTATCCCTATAATGAAACATGTATACGTTTTTTTCCCGGACTCAAAGGCCAGCCAGGTTGTTGTGATATTTAATTGGACCTGTGCGATGCTTCCAGCAGGTATTCAGCTTTTGATCATGGAGACGTTCTTAGAACCCCCTGGCAGCACCAAGCCCCCCGAGAGGCAGCAGCTGTCTAAGCACGGGTTCTCTAAAAATGTGCAGCTCTTACTAATTATATACAATGACTGAGAGAGCCGTGCGGAGCTTCCGCCCGCTTGCGTGTTTAAAGTGTACATTTAATAATCCAGCACCTATGATGTGCTGCGCTGTGGAGAGATTCGTCGCAAATTGTGCTCGTTCTGTTTCAGTATATACATCTATTCATTCATTTATTCTCCTTCAGTCAGAGATTAGACCCTGGAGAGGGTCAGAGGCATACTGATTCGCTGGGGGCATTACATTAACATACACAAGCAGAACAGTGGTGAGGGCTTGACATCTGTCGAATCGCATTTGTTTGAAAAGAGTAAAGAATAATCTCATCTGATTGGATGGGAAAATCAATATAATGTTAGCATACAGAAGATTTGTGATGTCATAAGTCTATAATGAAGTGCATACAGTCTGTACTGGGTCATAAACAGAGATGGAAAGTGTATTTGTGCTGCCGGTATTGTTGTAAGTATGTGTTTTTGTTTTACTTATGTTTGCTTTGGATTAAGAACATTTAAATTACATTTAAAATACCGAAACATCAAGTAAGCTGCAGCGATTACGGGGTTGCCATATTGCAATAGCAGTTTATAATCAAAATCCTTTTCAAAATACACCAAAATGAATAAAAAAAAACACCTGAAACAACAAACATGCAAATTATTAGCATTATTATTATTATTATTATTATTATTATTATTATTATTATTATAAGCAAATCGTTTAGCATTAGGAAATAATAATAAACCGGTTAAACCACCATCTTAAAATCATATAATGTACAGATCAGTAACAAATGATTTTTGCTTGCACGATTTGAAAATGTTTAGCCTATGTTATTGCCCTCTAAAATATGAAACAGCGTATTAATTCGCGTGGCAACGATGTTTTTAGGACTGGAAAGAATAACATGTAAATCTTTTGATAATGAGTTGTATAAGGTAGGAGACGGTCGGCCGATTTAGATTCCACCTGCTTAGATAGAATTATTTTAATTTTATATTTTAAACAGCCAACATGGTTACAAATCATCCCAATCTTTGTCCACACGACAGAGCATGGATGATGATGGTCCTACCGCCAGTTCACCCGAAGTAAACTCATGGCTACCAAAAAGAAATAAATCAAGATTTATACCCTCTATGTGTAGGTCCATTAGATTTCCCATGAGCAAGTAGACAACACATTTTATCATCCTACGCAAGACAAATATCATAACCTGTGTCAACGGGGTCACGGACATGGACCTGTGTCATTAGGGGAGGTTTCTAAAAAGCTGAAGACCTCGAACTTTTGCAAGGGAGACAAAGTCAGAGCCAAGGTCAGAGCCAAGGTCAGATATTTCAATACTATTCACTAAAAGGGTCAAATGCAGTCATAGGAGGAAGGTTGCCCATCTACCCATTTATCCATTCATCCATCCGTCCATCTATTCATCCATCCACCCATCCATCGATTTCCATCTATTTATCCATCCATCTACCCATTTATCCATTCATCCACCCATCTATTTACCCATCCCTCCATCTATTCATCCATCCATCCATATCTATCTATTTATCCATCCATCCATATCCATCTATTTATCCATCCATCCATCCATATCCATCCATTTATCCATTCATCCATCCATATCCATCTATTTATCCATCTATTTACCCATCCCTCCATCTATTCATAAATCCACCCACCCATCCATCCATCCATATCTATCTATTTATCCATCCACCCACCCATCCATATCTATCTATTTATCCATCCATCCATATCTATCTATTTATCCATCCATTTATCCATCCATCCACCTATCTATCCACCCATTTATCTATCCATCCATTCATCCATCTATCCACCCACCCATCCATCCATATCCATTTATTTATCCATCCATCCATCTATTTATTTATTCATCCATCTATTTATCAACCCATCCACCCACCCTCCATCCATATCCATTTATTTATCCATCCATCCATCTATTTATTCATCCATCTATGTATCCACCCACCCATTCATCCATCCATCCATATCCATTTATTTATCCATCCATCCATCTATTTATTCATCCATCTATTAATTCATCCATCTATTTATCCATCCATATCTATTTATTCATCCATATATTTATCCATCCATCTATTTATCCATTTAATTATCCATCCATTCTACCATATATCCATCCATCCATCCGTTTATCCATCCATGCACCTAGTGAATCAATTTCACTACACAATTTTATTGTTAGTTTGAATTAATTGAATGTGTTGGGTTTATAATTTGGCTTTAAAGCCTACACATATTTATAGGCATTTGTAATTTCTCTAAATTCTGAATTTTGAGGTTCACTGTATTAGTTTTAATTATTAAGTATGGAATTATTAAGAATGCTGTGTAAATAATAGCATACAGAATACCTTACCACTCAATGAACGTTAAAATATTTGTAAAAACCTGAACACAAAGGATGAGAAGTGCCGATTTATCCTAACAGTTATCTAATAAAAGTTTTACAGCCCAGATCCTCTTTCAAATGCCTCCAACACAGAAGAGGTATTTGACTGTCACAGCTACCCCGATAGCTCTCGACCCCCATGCCTTGCCACTGGCCGAGAGTGGCGGGTAGGAGCAGATGTAGGACAAGCGGCGTATGGATGCAGGTAGGGGGCACGGCACATGCCAGAGAGGAGGATGAGTGGCTTTGAAAGGGGGAGAGAAAGAGGGGGGGGGGGTCGTCACCGTCAATATGGTGCCGTGCCCCTACTCAGACATCATTTTCCTAACGAGGCAAAGCATATGCCGGCTAAGTGAAAAGTCTAATCTGTCATCCCCCTGCTCCGTTCTGCCGCGGAGTCGTCAATGAGGCATGTCCCGGGAAAGATGTGGAAGTGCGTGTCATGCGCCATGCAGTGAAAACTGTTGCGATTCGTTGTGACGAATGAGTGGGTGCTTGTTGCCATGGAAAGTGAGGTAGGTGGAAAAGTTGCGCTTGTGTCCCCTTAAGCATGGCAAAAGTGGCACACGTGCAGCGCGAGGTTTGGTGGGAGGATGCAGTCGGGGACCACTGAAGGTGTGACGGGAGGGGATGTTATCGATAAAAACAAAAAAGATCAAGAGGACAGAGACCTGCGTCGAGTAGCGACAGGGTGGAAGAGGAAGGGGTCGAACCACGAGATGAGACCGGTCCGGCAGCCAAGGGCGAGCTTCATCGCAGTCGGCGAATCCAAAGCAGAAAGACAGGGTGAGAGGTCAATAGAGGCGAGGAAAACTGTTACTTTTGGATCCCGCCAAAAGCTGAGAAAGCTTTTGAGTTAAGGCCGTTAGTAATAGTTTTCAAAGACTTCGCCACAAAGTAAATCAAAATAAATTGAAATAAAGACGATCTGAATGTAATATGATATTAAATGACACGAGCCGAACTCCAGCCCAATGTCCCAATGTCCCTCCGGCCGTGGTTTTACCTTCGGAATGCATTTTAGAACTACATTCAAGATTTAAAGCTTTATTATCATGTGAACAGTAAGAAAACATGTTTCGCTGTAACATGATGTCAAAAGTTTAGAGTTGATAGTAATAAAAGTCAAATGCAATTAAGAAATGAAATAAAGAAATGAAATAAAGCAATAATAAAATAAAATAAAATACATACATTGTGCAGCACTAATGTAGCTACTAGCACTTCTATTTGAGAAAAATCCCGATAATGGAATCAACCAATTTCTTTATCTTTTTAAATGACGTTCTGCTTAGCAATGTTTAGTCACAATCAGAGTTACACAAATGGAACAGAATCCGTGCCCGTCGGATTAAAAAGAACGACAAAGCATAGACAGCATGCACGGTTATCTTCTCCGTTAAATAAAATGTTCCGCAGCTAAGGATGACGCCGAGCAGACGGCGTACAAGCCCCTAAGATCATTTAGCTCTGGCTCTTCTCTGTTATAATTAAATTAGCCGTGCCATGTGGGTAAGTTAAGAGATAATCTGTGGCTCATTTATTCCTCTTCGTGGTTTCCCCTGTGCCCCGAAAATGTCAAACGCGGCCCTTCCAGGTGACCTCTGACTATAAAGGGGACATGGAGGGGTGCGGGGACAGAGGCCGAACATATGGGACCCAGAAACGTGAGGAAAAATATTTGAAAAACATAGAAGAAGGAGTTTACCTGGGGTCATCCCACTCTGGGTTGAAGCCGGTCAGCGAGCCACGTGACTCGGAGACGAATTTATATACCACCAGCAAGCAGTCGCGGCACACCTGGACCAAACGGCGGCAGCACTGCATCTCCTGCGGCGACACCAACTCGCTGCTCTTACTGAAGATGTTCTCCCAGGATGACCTGCTACTGGACCACACATACATAATGGCTTTGCTCAAAAACATAGAGAGCTTAGTATAGATAGAAACAGATTCAGGAGGTACTGAGGGAATATTCCTTCACATTTACCTCAATCAGTGCAGTGAAACACATATTTACACACACTAGGGGGCAACAGTAAGCACATGTGCTCGGTGCTGTGGGCAGCCCTAGCCAGAACGCTAGTTAGGGAAGCAGTTAGGGGTTAGGTACCTTGTTCAAAGTCATCGCTTGTCGACTGTCAGAATGGAATCGGCAACGTTCCGATTACAAGCACGATTCTCTAACTACCAGGCCACAGCGCCCCCTAGTGTCTCTTTAAACTTTTTTGATGCTTATTTGAGATGCTTGCGCATTTTGCAACCTTATCTACGTAGAAAGCTGTCTATCTAATCACCTTCTTACGTTTGCAAACACACCCAGTGAGTAGATGAGGATGTTTCCTGAAGGACTCCAATCTAACCGAGTGCACTGGCGACCGCTGCGCGATTGAGAGGGTCTGATGCTGAGCGTGGGCTGAATGAAAAAAAAATACAGCTAAAATTGTATCTTTTTTTTAAAAGCATTTCAAAGTCAGCGGACTGAAGCAGAGATCGTGTTTGATTGTGGATATGAAGGTATTTAATGGCGAGGGATCTGAGGGCACGTTACAGGCGGGGAGGCCTTCACAATGCTCCCCCGCTGAGCTTTCCTCCGAGCGCCGGCTGCCCACGGACCTCCTTCGTGCGCGGAGCCCTGATTAAATGCCGGCAGCATGGGGTCTTAGCACCTTCACTTATCCCCCAGTGCCACACACACCCTCGTTAAGCTGAAATAAACCTGGGTGGTTATGTATCTCTGTTTCTGTCAATTATACATATAAGTGGGTTGTCGAGGGGGGGGGGAGACCCCCCTCTTAACTACCCAGACAGAAAACAAATGAAAGAATTTCTGTCTATGTTTTTGGACGCTGGTGTTTAAATTTCTGGTGTGATTGCTTAAATCTTTGGTTAAATCTTTTTAAAAAACAAACACCAGCTGGAATAAATTCTGACTCCTTATGGTCAAGTAAATTAAGTAAAGTGTATCTGGAGCCATGCTGACCTCCATGTACGCACGGGAGGATCCGTAAAGCTAACATGACCATCGAGGTGGTACGACGGATGCTCAGTCGGATTCCTAGGCGTAGGGTAGTACTAATAATTCTTGTTCATGTTTCTCTAACCGCTGTGGGATATGAGACATAGTGGGTCACGTTGCCTTGCTGGAAGATCCCATCTGCCCCCAGGGTGATCAGCAAGGATGGATTCATAGACAAAATGCTTCACCTTATATACTTACAAATAAACCACACAAAAAAAGGATTTCTTTTGTGATCGACATACAAACTCAATTCACAAATCAATTCAGTATTGATTTCATTCAGATTCATTCAGATCATACGATTATCGGTCTATTCTATATAATTAGAACATTTTTTAAAACAATAGGTTAGGTTTCCTTTGGTTTTATATCTTTTGCTTTTTTATCTATCTGGTCGCCACAGTGTTAATATCGACTTTTGGTCGTTTTGGTTTGAAAGTGATTGACTTGTGTGAACATTAAACTGAAATGTGTGTGTGTGTGTGTGTGTGTGTGGCTTTTAAGCATGTGAGTTTAACCACTAAGCTATCACTGCCCAGGTACTACTGTTTTGATCGTCACTAATAACCTGTCGTCATGATTATGAATTACTCAGCCTAGTGTGTGTTATTATACTGGAAGGTTCTTACCCAGAGCTGCAGAAACAGTTCCACAGGCCTTGACCGTGGCTCAACAGCAGCCGACTGAAGACCCGGTTGAAAAGGCGGTAAAGGCGTAAACTGTCAACGTCTGGCTCCTGCCATATCCTCTGGAGCAGGGACCGGACGCTGGTGCGGACGATGTCCAGAACCTTTTAGCACAAAGGATAAGAAGAAAAACGAAGGACGAACGGACGAATTAGTCGTCTCGCACTTTCATTTACAACCTGAAATACCCAGTTTTGTTGGGTTCAATTATCTTTCAATATACCCCGCAGGCGATTATTTTTACATGCCTAAAAAACTGAACGTCAAGTCCCCCGACTGACTGTTAAAATCTTATTTCCAACTGCTTAGATATTTAAAAACAAGTCTTTTGATGTCGATGTGGATTTTCTGTTTCTGGGTAGCATCACATCCACCAACCCCTGCCTGGATAAAGCAGTAAAAATGCACCATTATTTTTGAATACATGTACTTACTGGTTGGAAGTGTTTTGGGTTATCCAACCAGAAGATTCGGGTTTCACACAGGCACATGAGCTAGACCCTCGACCCTGTCTGCTCCAGAGTCACCGTAACATGGCTGACCATGCGCACTGATCCCGATATCCAAACAACTGATAGTTAAGGGCTTACTCAGGGGTAACTTGGTGATAGTGAGGAAATGAACCGGCGACCTTCTGATCTCTAGTCCAGTAGCTTATTCACCAAGTCATCACTGTTCTTTGTATATAATTACTAATAATGTTCAGGGGATATACAAAAAGAAAAAAACATGTACTTCAATTCAGGAAATGGAGGGATTGATTAGCTGTAAAATACCAATTTTCAAGCTTAAATGACTAAAATGCTGTATGTATTTTATCCGTTCCAGTACTTTCCGACTCTTGTGTCACTCTGTAGAATTATATTAACAGCAATTAATAGCAATTATATTTTTACGGAGTAGGTTGCAAGGTCTTTCTCCAACCCCGTATTGCTACAAGGATCTTGTGAAACTACAGGACAATTTTACCCATTTCCGATCCACCTAGTGCATGTTTTTGGATTGTGGGAGGAAACCCACGCTGATATAGGGAGAACGTGCAAACTCTGCACAGAAAGCCCCTAGCCCGACCCGGGGATAGAACCCGGGACTTCTTGCTGTGAGGTGACAGTGCTAACCACTCAGCCACTGTGCCGCCACTAAAATGCTACAACAGGTTAGATTGGTTAACATGCGAGTTGGACGAGGGACAAATGACCGGGTCAGAACATCTTTAAAACTGCAGCTCTTGTGGGCTGTTCCCGTCTGCATTGGTCACAATCTATCAAAAGTGGTCCAGGGAGGAAGCGGTGGTTCTCATCAACAGGGTCATGGGTGACTGAGGCTCAACGATGTGCATGGGGACAGAGGGCTGAACCACGTGGTCCGATCTAACAGACGAGTTACTGTAGTCACGGACAGAAAGGAGCCAGAATACACAGCGCATCACAATTACAGATCCGTTCTCCCAGCAAAAGAACACATTAACACACAAACCAGGCATAGCATTATGACCACCTTCCTAATAAAGTCATAAAATGACATTGCAGGTGTCTGTTTGCCTGGACATTCCATTTTTTAAATCAAAACATGGTCACCCTATGAAAACACACATCTGCATCTGCTAAGTCCATCGTTCAGACATTTCTGGTCAGACGCACATCACTGTAAAGTCAGTAGCGGTCGCTTGAAACGGCCGAACGCGGCTTAATGTGGTAAAACTTTGACGCAAGTCATAAGATTCTTTTCACACTTTGATACATTTTTAGACCAAGGCAACAGTATTTGCCAAAGAAAGTACAAAAAAGCTATTAAATGTGGCTCGATAGACAAAAACAGACAGCGGCAGTTACACAGCAATTCAAATCAAAGAAGAATTTAACAGGCTACTCATGGCTTGTGGCTTTGGTTCACCGAGCCACATAAAGTCTTTTTTTAACATGAAGCATTCTGAATGACAACAAGCCGGCTCCGTCTTTATTGATGTATGTTTACCACTGGAACAGCCAAAAACCTCTTATTGTCCTTAACAACAAAATTCTGGACTTTCCGATGTTTGTTTCTGGCTCGTCTTGGATGTTGTTTTGAGAAATAACAAGCAGCATTAAAAAACCTTTTTTTTTAAAAAAACTTTGACTCTTAAGTATAAACCAGAACAAAAATAATAGTCATAATATCTATAAACGGACCCTCTTGCCATAAGACAGGATGTTTTGCTGCCAGGTACTACCACACTCCTTTAAATATTTTAATAAAACGGTAAACGGGACATTTTGTCCATCTAAAGTCTAGGAGCAGCACAAAATATGTCAATGAAGTTCTTTGTTTAAGAGAAAGACTATTTTTCAAATTATGCCAGAGAAGCTTTTAATCATAATTAAAAAAATGTGTAAATGTCGGAGAACAGAATAAAACAAGCATTACTTTCAGAATTGAGTAGCCTACATTCTGCATTCTGAATGGATAAAAACACTGCACTAGCAATTAGCTCATGCTAAACTCAACACACAAACTTCACTGACGTGTATTGGAAATATTGACCAATTATTGGGGAGAAAAACAATAATGCTGAATCAGGAACTAACAATGAGCTGTTCTACATTCCTCGGGACCCAGCTAAAACTGACCAGAGACACCCCTTGACCTTTTAACTGCCCAGAGCAACACCCTAGGATCCAGTTTAGACTGTTTATAGGACAAAGGAAAAAACTATAAATAAATAAAAAGTCGAGGCCATTGCACAGGGTTTGAGAATTCTTAAGCGCTGCTATGAGCAGATGCTTCGAGTGAGCGGAAGCTCGTCCAACCCTGGTATACCAGTATGACCAGCAGAAGTTTCTCCAACCCTGGTATACCAGTATGGCAAGCAGACATTCCTCCAACCCTTGTATGCCAGTATGACCAGCAGAAGCTCCTCCAACCCTGGTATACCAGTATGACCAGCAGAAGTTTTTCCAACTCTGGTATACCAGTATCACCAGCAGATGCTCCTCCAACCCTGGTATACCAGTATGACCAGCAGAAGTTTCTCCAATCCTGGTATACCAGTATCACCAGCAGATGCTCCTCCAACCCTGGTATACCAGTATGACCAGCAGAAGCTCCTCCAACCCTGGTACCAGTACGACCAGCAGAAGTTCCTCTAACCCTGGTATACCAGTATCACCAGCAGAAGCTCCTCCAACCCTGGTATACCAGTATGACCAGCAGAAGCTCCTCCAACCCTGGTATACCAGTATCCAGCAGAAGCTCCTCCAACCCTGAAATACCAGTATGACCAGCAGAAGCTCCTCCAACCCTGGTACCAGTTTGATCGCAGCACTTTTCTCACATCGACTGGTAATAAAATCTCTTAAATTTACTGGATTGGTTTGCCTCATCAATATCAATAAACAAAGATTCATCGGGGATCACAGAGGTTATTTGTTCGGATCCCAACACGTGTCACAAAAAATAGCTACAAATCTCTCCTGCAATTTAAAGTTTAAATCTTTAATTCACACATACTAGATGTGCACATAGTACAAAGCTCACGATGCGCTGGTCCCTGTTGCTGATAGAAGGTATAAATAGTTGTTGTTGATGTTTCTTTGTCTGTAGACAACATCCATGTGTATTAATTATTGTAAATACAACCGTAAGGAATTATTTATTATAAACAGTGATTTCAGCTAATTAGAGAGTTCACATCGATCTACAATCTACCTCGTATCTAATACCACAGCGGCCCCTGAAACTTCACACCTCTCGAGCAGATACTCATTGTTTGCCGCTGGCTTTCACGACGATCCGAAAAAAGTTGTTACACATTTAGACAAGACGAGACGCCGGGATGTACCGCGGTGATCTGATAGCAAGAAAGGTGCAAACAGCTGTTACTTAGACAACCAGCAGTGTAAGACTCAAATAGTCCAATAAATCACTTCATTATCGCGAGTGGAACATGAGAGAACTGAAATAAATAGCGCTTATACTTTCTGACCTGTTTAAACATGACACAGAAAGAAACGTTTGGATGTTTGGGGGGGGGAGACTTTACAGACCCAACCAAAATTTTGTTGTTTACATGTTACATCACACAATAAGAATAAAGAACCTGTTCCATTATTATATGCCACCTTCAAGTAAAGTGTTTGACAACTTTAGCAATTTAGCATTTGATTAACTTTATTCAATCAGAAGCGTTGGTGCTGCAAACCAACATATTTCCTCGGGTTAAACGAATTATTTAAATGCACTACAGTGACACGGGGGTGATTCTGTGCCCATGAGCCAAGCAGCTAACCCCTAACTGCTCTCCAAGTACCATGGATAGGCCTGCCCACCATGTCGGGCGCCCTCAGTGTGTCTTCACTATGTGTGTTAATGCGTATTTCACTGTGCACAAAGTACACATAAAGTATTTTAAATTCTAAATTCTAAAATGTAATCAACGGTCTGAGATGACACACCCAGCTAGCATCGGGGTATATTGTCACTGACAAGAATACATTTGAGAAAAAATATCTAAAAGTATCAACAATGGAAACAAAAGTAAAATATATTTAACTTTTTTATAGTTTGTACTGAGATATGGCATGCATTGTCTTCTAAACCTGATTGTATTCGTTAATAAAGACGTCAGGCCTGTAAAAAAAGTGAATCTAAAAGCTAGTTATAAGAGGTAAACAAAATAACTTGGTGAGCTATTTAATACAATTTTTTTGTCCCTATATAATATACGAGGCACACCTAAGGACTGTATTCGAGGACTAATGATGTCATGCTCAGGTATTCATGTCATGTAATGATGTCAAGCCTGTGTTAGTCTGGGTCAGATCATCGTATTTGTTTCGCGTTAGTTTCTTTCCATTTGCGTTTCGGTTTTGTTTCTGTTATTAAAACTCTGTGTGTGTGTGTGTGTGTGTGTGTGTGTGTGTGTGTGTGTGTGTGTGTGTGTGTGTGTTTAGAGGGATAACTCCATGTAGAGATGAAAATGATTTCCATTCGCTTACCTTTCTTTGTTTGGTGGCGTCTAACTTGACCAGCCAGTAAGAAGCCACCTTGGGTTTATGATGCTTCCAGTTGTTCAATATCTGTAGATGAGAAAAAGATCAGTTAAAATATCTAGACGCTTAAAAGTATTTTACTTCTGAAGGCATTCTATCTGCATACATAAATCCAGTCAGAAACCAGAAATTATTCACGCGTGTGATGTCATGATTATGACCATGGGTTTAAAACATGATGTTAAAATTAGGGCCGGGACTTTAAATTTTATCGCAATTAATCGCATTTTGGAGCCGGAACCTTTGTATTCGCTATCCCGACTACATTTCCCGACATCCTTTGCATCGGAACTCCAACTATGGAAAGCCATAATGATCATAATACTGTGTAATACACTACACGTGTTGTGT
>JAOTRQ010000003.1:3043351-3055864 GCA_028565875.1 Hoplisoma paleatum | reverse complement strand
CATAACGGTGCGGACGTGGGCAGGAGGCGGCGCGCAGCTAGATGAGAGGGAGGCGGATATACCCCCGTGTTTCCCCGTACGGCTTATATTAGCCGACCCCCCTGAAACCCCCGATATGTCTTACAATCGGGGGTGTCTTACTATCGGGGAAACACGGTATCAACGATAAAGGCATGTTGTTTCCCCTGTGCAAGTGGACCCTGGGCATGCTGACTGTTACTGTGTACTTGGTAAATGGGAAGGTGTTTGAAAACACTGCGATTGGTGGATTGGGTATGTATTTATTTATTTAAGTATTCTGTATCGGACAATGTATTTTGGTCAATTTAATTCTAAAGAACGACAAGACAGGCGTACCTTTCAAACTCTCTTGTTTTAGTGCACTCTTGGGTTCCTCCTTTGCTAATTACGATTAAAAAGTCCTGGGTCAAAACGAACGGGACTCGCTCCCTCTTGTAGCCAAACTTCTTCTTCTTGTGGTCCAAGAAGTGACCGAAGTCGATGTGAAATAGCTGTCCATCATCCTTCACCATGATGTTACTGTTGTGACGGTCGCCAATGCCCAGAATGAACGTGGCTACACAATAGCCAGCACAGGAGCGTGTAAACAAATCAATAGCCATGTCATACCTACAAAAAAAAAAAAGAGATACACAATGACGAAGTTAAAAGAATGAACTTGGCTATAAACATGCACGGTCACTGCAAAATGCTCACATCTCGCCCTTGTTTTTGTCCTTCAGCCATTGGTGCAGGGTGGAACTATTGAACTGCAGAGCTCCTTTGAGACCTCCTTTACACTGGATTTGCATGATGGTGTGAGAGCTTCTTACCACTTCGATTAGGCCCACACAGTCGCCAATCGACAAGCAACCATAGGGAAGCATTCTGTAAAACAATTACAGTTTAGTAAAGTACACACACCTATTACCAGTGTGTAAACATGTTCTGTAAACACATGAATGCAAGTGAATGTCATGTCAGCATTAAATCTAATAATAACCTTAAGTCTAGGCCTTGGTTTTGCCAGATGTTCTCCATTATTTTGATAATCTGGAGAGTCAGCATGTCCTGCCTTAAATCTAAAAGTAAAAGAAAATTGTTCAAGCAAATTAAAAACGGAGGCATTCAGAAAGACATAATGCTCATTGACATGAACTGACCATCCCCATTCTTGAAGATGATCTCGTTGTTTTGGAAGAGAAGCTCTGACATTATATCAGGATTTTCCCAGTTCAGCCATAATGGCCTTTTGGCTGATGACATAATTCTGCATTCTTCAAGCCTGATAAAAAGAATGAAATATGTATTAAATCACAGATTTGTTGTTTTTAAGCTTAATGGAATCTCTTAATGTCAGTAAGAGTCCTACCGTAGGTTGCCCAGTTGATGGGCTGGGTTTAGTGGAGAGGTGAAATTTTGAAGCGCATCCATGTAGTCCGGCCTCTTCATTTGCTCCACCAGGAACTTCATTTGCACCTTAAAAGTATTACAAATGCAATGGCTTTTATAGAAATCAAAACCATTACTGGTGCCATTGAGCAAAGCCTTTAACCCTCAATAGTTCCGATCATTCGTTTTGGTTACACTAAATACGCAAGAAAATTCCAACAAAAGTAGAACCAACCTTTTGAGTCTCATCCTTCTTCTCCTGCTTTAGGATGTCTGTGAGATTGATGAGTTTCTCCATGGCTTCTACCTGCCTGCCCAGATGCTTCAGGTACATGCCACAGGCCCGACAGTACGACTCCAAAAGCAGACCAAAGCGCTGGCTAACTGTCTTGTTGTGCATCTCAGACCTAGAAGATACACAGAGTTGGTTTAAAACACACTAGGTTTTTCAGTGAAATGATGGTCATAATGTTTGGATGATTAAATGAATCAATACAGGATGAATGAGGAGCTGTAGCGTAAACAAACACGCTTTTAAATCCATATATTGTTTCCCCCAACATATTGCTGACCGAACTTTACATTACGACAAACACTAGGGACACTATCTTCAGGTCTGACTTATTGACAGTAAACGGAAATAAAAGTTCAGACCCGTGCTTTTCGGGAATCAATGTTCCCTCGGGTCAGGTTTCTGTTAAATAGGTATACTGTTAAAGTAAAAGAACCCTTATAAATGATAACGACATTCCAGTACATCATCATTATTATCAGCAACGTGTCTTATATCTATATATTCTAATTCTGTACTATACCTATCTGTGAAATTACTTTAATAATATAATATAAATCTTTATGAGGAAGTGTAATGTGCCGATCTGTCTCTGCTTGATCAGATTGCAGCTTGTACAAGCAACACAGACGATCAGGAATTTGTCAGTCCCATACAATTTGGTCTTGTAAAGTATGACAAACATGCATGCTTCAAACAACAAAGTATCTTAACGTCTATCTTTAAAAAGCATTTTAATTACTGCCAATAACTCACAGAGATACTTTCAAAAGTAAAGAAAACAAGTGATCAGCCAAAATAATGAAACAATCGATTTGATTTCAGATCATTGAATGGTGATACTGATCTTTACTCTTTAAAGAATAACATGTTTCTATGTAAAAACAAATATGCCCACACCCTTTGAATGACATTTCCTCAAACATTTGTTTACCAGATTGCAGCATGAGTCAAAGTCTTTGCAAACATGACAGATTGTAAACAATGAAAGGCACTTACTTTAAATGCCAGAAAAAGAAATGTCCAATTCTCTGGTTGATTAATGCCCTCTTTAGTAGAAATCGTACTAATGGATTATCAAGATACTGCTCATATTTTAAAACCTGTATAGGACACAGACATGCACGTGAAGCGTTATTATAAGCTCTGAGAAAATGACAAAATTCATTCACGTGTGGACAACAAGTCCGACATACCTGGACCAACTGAATAAGGTACTGGGAGAGTTTATCATCGGTCAGATACTTCTCAAGGCACCGTACTGCAAAGTCTCGGATCATTGGATCAGGATAGTTGCAGTCAAGTAACTCCATAGCTTGTTCCGGTTTTATAGGCGGCCACTCTTTAAGCAAGCAATACATCTGGGAGAAGTGAAGAAAGATCTTATTGTCATTTTTATTAAAAATCTATGCCCACTTGAACCCAAAGACGACAGATAGTAAAACCATTAAAGCTGAATTACAAAATGATGCAAAGAAAAATCAGTAATCATGCAACTGAATAATTTACATCCAATCGTTTTTTTTACACGTAATGTAGCAAAATATGTGACTGAAATTATTTGCATTATTAAATAATAAACCATAATGACCTGTGCAACTTCTTCTCTGGAGTTCCACTTAACAGCAAGCAGAATTTTCGGAAGGATCTCGGGTATGTTTACACAGTAATGCCTTCACAAACACACACACACACACAATGCACAAGTTAGATAGTTGCTATAAATAAGCCTCAGTAAAGAAAACACTAAAACCAAGTTTTATGACCTGTGCCTCCACAGAAAGTCTTTTTCTTGCTCAGTGATCTCAGAAAGCGGGTCTCTGTTTGCTATTTGCCGAAGCTGATCGATGTCACCTTCCATGATGTGGTCTCGTGCCAGTCTGCTACTCTGTGGAACCAAATCACAAGATATTATTAAGTCATTAACTATGATGGGTAGTCATATGAACAGTTAGTACGTTTTTCAGTTGAGGTCATCGTAAAAAGATCACATTTGGGATAAAAGCAGACACATAAGAGAAATTACAAGGCAAATGCTTTTGGTTTTGTGCTGATTTGTCAAATGATTTCAGTGGCTTTGTATGATTGACCAGACTGGACCTCTAATGCCGCGTATACTTTTCTGAAGTGCAGTGGGTACTCACCTGTCCAGACTGACAGTAATTGTATCCCATGTCTCTGGGTGTAATCTTATTAGCATGATCCTCTATTGTAGCCATGTCAGGAAATTTGACAGGACCCCCAAGGTAGTCAAACTCCAGCTCGAGACATGGGGTTTCCTGAGTAACACAAATACAGATACAGTGTGAAATTACTTCGTCCTCGCTCGTGATCTCGTGTCCTGAAGCAAAGATAATTGAAATTGAAACCTTATTAGGGTTGGAGCCTGTAACTCCAATGGGGTTCAGTAGATCTTCTAGACCGTGTGGCACCGGCCAAAGATTCAGTGCCATCTTTCCAGACACGAGTGTATGTGTGTAGTCAAACAGGTTTACATTTCCCCAAGCCAGTGGACAGTGTTCCTAGGTTCCGAGGAAGTGAAGAAAAGGACAAGCCGTTTTTACAGAAATGACTCTTATAGGGTTCATAAACACATTTAACTGTTTAAAAACAAGTTGTATTTGATAGTAATGGAAGAACTGATTTCGTTGTATTTAGTTGTAAAAACATTCTTAATACTCTGTAACTTCCTGTAGATTAGATCAATACTATATGCAATACAAAACAAAAGTTGATTATAAATTGTACTCAAACAGCATTATGACAGCACTATCCTTATATTTTCCAAAAAAGAACAGTAATAAAAGAGCTTGTACCTCCTTCGCTCCCTTTCTCCCCTTTACAGAGCAAATGGAGAGACAGAGACGAGCAGCCCGGGGAATGTCATAAATGTACATGTCATACATGAGCCACTCGTTCCACCTGATAAGACACATACGATAGGGGAGAGACAAAAAAATTAGGAAGAGTCAACATTAGCAGAACACATGATACAATGCAATAAAACGTTTCATTGGTACATTTTGTGGGGTAATACCTCGGGTTTGAACACGGCACACGTTGTGTGTTGACGTTATCACACAACTGCTCTCCACCATGGTAGATTCCTGTTCTTACGTAAATCTGCAACAGAAAGAAAGGCACAACATTGTAATTTAAAAGACACACCTATTTAAAGTGATGGTCAGTCACTTAAAACCTTCAGATCTCACCATTAGCAGAAGTATTTATTCATCCTAATATTAATGTCAAACACGGTCATGGACAATTTTGTATATTCGAAATGTAGTTCACGTATTTTTAGAGAGTAGAGTAGAGTAGAGAATACTTTATTCATCCCTAATGGGGAATTTCCTTGTTGTAGCAGCAAATACACGTACAATGTAAAAACAATACATAAACACGAACACACACACATATATTATACCTATACATACATATATACACATCTATACATACTTGTACATACATACACATGTACATGCATACACACACATGTACATACATACGCATACACACATATATACAAATTCAACAGATTTGAGGGTGATCGAGAAAAATCCTTAATCATACAATGTTATTGTTTGTGAAAGTTGAATTTCTATTGATGTAAATGTGTTAGATGTGTGAACCTTATTGTATAGAGTTATTGCAGTGGGTAGGAAAGATTTCCGGTATCGATCCTTATGACATTTTTTTTTGGACTGTGAAAGGAACCTGAGGCACAGGAGGAAAACCCAGGCAGACATAAGGAAAACCTGCAAACACCGGTCCACAAAGGACTGGATTGGCCTACCGATGGCTCAAACCCAGGACCATCTTGCTGTGAGGTGACAGTGGAACCAGACTTTTTAATAGAAGCCAAAAGCTCAGCCAAAATTAGTTTAGCTACGATACCTTGTCAATATCCCGGATGTTCACATTGACGTAGGTTGCACAAAGCACGTGTATCCTCAGGTTGCTGTTGATGGCCCACAGAGATTTGCTTGAGGCTTCTCCGTTCATGTACGGCGTGGCTGTGGATATCCGCCGAGAATACGACGGCATGGTGAAAGTGTCTACCGGCAGTTGTGAGTATAAACTATCCTTCGACATCAGCATTAGGTTCGGCATCCTGCCCAGCATAATGCAGCTCCTCACATACTGAAGAAATGCAGAAAGGGAACACAGACAGGGACGTTTTAATACGCCTACAGTACAAACATACACCTTGCTGACAGACCAGACCAGGTTTGTGTATGCTGTGCATTCTAACATAACATACAAAGCTAAACTGTTTTAGGTGTCGCAAGAAGGTAGAAGATGTGATCTCCACACAGAAAGCACTGGGAATCAAACCTGTCTGTCTGTCTGTCTATCTATCTGTCTGTCTAATCTATCTGTCGGTCTGTCTGTCTTTCTACCTATCTATCTAATCTATCTTTCCATCTGTCTATCTGTCTAATCTATATGTATGTCTATCTATGTCTGTCTGTCTGTCTTTTTACCTATCTGTATAATCTATCTATCCGTCTGTCTATCTGTCTAATCTATATGTCTGTCTATCTATCTGTCTGTCTGTCTTTTTCAAACACAACTAAGGACTTCAAATGCAGATGCTTAGGAACTATTGATTTGAATGATCTTAGTAAATAAAAAACTTTTTATTACTTCATTTATTTACTCCTAATTTTGGGCCACCACATTCTGGTTGGTGTGCCGGATGTGCAGCCGTTTAAACAAAACTATATTGATGCAACCCTAATATTTTTTTTCCAGCTGACAGATTTCATGCATTACATTTGGACAGAACTGTAAATCGATCTCTGATGATAAGCAAGTACATTTACCTTATATTGACTAATGGGGTACTTTTCCAGCAGGTACTCGTCACAGCCGCATACTTTGAGAATGTACTTGCCCTGGTACTCCTGCACGCACATCTTCAGCTGTTCAGGGGATAGCAGCATGCTACGTGTCTTCTTCCTAATGGCTTCGGCGATCACCTGCTCGGGCACGCAGTCGTGGTTGATCTTTAGTGTGTACTTCTGCTTGTCGTTGTTAGGTGAAACGATCACCCAGATGACCACAATGATCTGACCTGAATAAAAAATGAGACGATCAAAATACATGCATGTATACGTACTGTATATACGTTAAGAAGAAAGACGTTACAAGTCATGAGTCTAAAAGGAAGTATAGTGGACTGGTTTAGGTAGCGAATCTGGGACAGGCTAATTATTTACATGAATTACAAGAATGTGCTTGCAATAATCCTGCATTTCTTTAGCATAACCCAGGTACATAATAACCTGTTTACCCAGATGCTTCATGATTACTATGGAAACGAGGAAAAAACAGTTTAAAAACAGATTAAAACTAAGCACACCTTTGTCTAATTTGCCAAATATGTGCTTCGGAAGCTCTGGTGAGGATTCCACGTTGGGAGGGTAAACATACAGCGCTCGACTGTGTGGTCCATTGCTATCTCGGAGTTCCACTGAATCTTTGCAAACGTTGAGTATATTCCGTCGGAAGTCCTGAACTTCAGGATCTTTCACTAGATCGAACTCACACACAGGCATGCCAATTGCGAAACCTACAAAGACACAAAACAATAGCTCTTAACAACAAAGTGACAACATAAAACGTGTAAAGGTGTGTACAGATTAGCTTACTTGGGGGAAATTGCGCATTGATGTAGACGCAATAAATCCATGTTTTTATTTTGAGTGCAATAAATATTGGTTTGTTTAATAGTTAACATTTTTGTGCCAGGTTTTGTTACGGAACAGGTAGTTCCAGACACGGTTTGCCTAACTTGTATGTGTTTGAACTGTGGGTGTAAACCGGAAACCCTGGAGGAAACCCACCAGGTAGAAGAGCAGTCTATTATGCTGGGGATCGAATTTTAGCTGTAATATTCGCCAATACAAATTTAATTATCTACGTCTAAAAAGGAATAACTAAAGCCCTGAAACAAACCAACACCCTGTCCAGTATGCATTTTGGGCGTTAGTGGTTCCAATTAGAACTGAGCTTGCTATGAAAGTGATCATAATGAAGCCAAAATGACTAAACGAGTTTCTAAAACTCTAGAAGAAATCAAGAAATATGTTCAATAAAGACACTAAAACGTTACCTTAGTAGTAAAGTCTCCTATGTTACTAAAACCGAAGCCAAATATTGTGATGCGAATACTGGACCATAAAAACTCCAGTAATGAAGCATTCTTACCTATTTCTCGGTTCAGAATTTTCTCCTCCCTGTTTCCAACCGGTTCAATGACCTTTAGAAAAGGCTGGAAAAGTCGAAGGTCACACAATCTTCTGGTTTCATCGTAAAACTCTTCCCGCTCTGCCTCTTGCGTTACACTGACGAAGATGTAAGAAGCCTCTTCCTGCAACAGTTGATAAAGCGGGTACTTGCGTGCCTCCCTAAATAGTTCGTGTTTGATAGTGACAAGTGTGGCCTCACGGAGGCACTCCAGGGTCAAGAGTATGCCATTTGGAAGCAGGCAATCCACCAATATCCTCGGGGGCATCAAGTGGATGCCCCATAGTTCTCCGGAAGAGGGCCTTGGAGGCATAGCGTCTAGTCCTCACAATCGTCCAGTTTTAGGATCTGATTCTGCTGTTGTATCAACTGAGGAGAGAAAATATAATAAGTCTTTATATAATCTTCACTGCTTTAAAGCTAGATTTAATGTTTACGGCTTAGAGATTAAAAAGGTGTTTTATTTATTCATTTTTCAACTGAGACCACATAGAACAAAACGTTTTATTTTGAAACTACGACCTAGAGGAAGTGGAAAAAAATCTGACATTTCTAATGACAGCACCTATACTAGACATCAGATCTTCAAAAAACCAACTTATTAAGTTCTACTTACCAACAAAATGTCAGACTATCTTTAAACATTTCGGATATATTTAGGTTAAATGAAGCGTGCACAACGTGCCAGTGTATTGTTCCAGTGATGTGTGCTAGCGACATTGATTTATCACTAAGAAACTACAGAAGCTTAATCCACTCATTCCAGTTTTAATCTCCGGTTTAGTGGACGCCACACCAGCAGCCGACCAAACGAAATGAACTATCTGACCCACTGAAAGCCAAAAACACCTTTTACTCAAGTGTGTGACTCCCCCCCCCCACTTCCAGAACTGGCCAACTAATCCATGACAAGTGCATCTGCTAGTGTGATAAGCAAGTCACATAAACAAGTCACTCTATGAACGGAATAGCAAGAAATTCTTTATGTCCAGTAGATTCGAGTGCCTTCACTGTTCTATACATGCCATTTGCATCGGAAAAAAACTTAATTAATAATAAGTTCTATTACATTAGCACACTTTTAATCAATAACATCATTGACTCTTACAAATCATAAAAGGTTATGAATTGTTAAACGATGTTAATTGGTTAACTCCATGCAAATATTTACCTTAAAGCAGTTTTAGAGTCAGCTAAACACCGCTCGACTCATGTCGGAAGCCATCAGCTGATTCAATCTTGAAATAATTCATGGAGAATTCTATAAGAATCTGTAAGAATAGAAATAATTTAGGTTAAATTCATATCTGTTGGCATCATATATCAATTGACTTCTATCTTTACATTAAGCATATCAAGAACCCTCTGAATGTCCCTCCCAAACTTGCATGCATTTGGACTGTGGATGAAGGAAACACACACACACACACATATATATATATACACGGAGTACAAGTAAACTCCACGCAGAACAAAACCCTGACCGCCCCATCTAGGGGATCGAACCCAAGACCTTCTGGCTGTGCGAAGCAATTTGAAAGGATTGAAATATAAGAATGAATCTAACTCTAAATTAAACACGATCGTGACGCTATGTCATTACGAAACAAGTCTCAGTTCCTTATACTTCACTACAATCGTACATGTATATCTTTATATGCTGCTCTGGATCATCGGTTAAAGATGGGAAACCTCTTTTGTTTACTTCAGCCAAACATGGAGAATAAAAAAAGACTGTATGAACCACATGTGAAGTTTCCAGATCAAGAAGAAACATGGACAGGACAGACATGTTATGAAATAATGCAAATCATGATGAATCGGCAACACAGTGTGCTTTAATGTGTAGGAATAATAAACTTTTATTCCACTGACATTACACTGGAAAAAAACAACAACAACAACAACACTGTTTACAGTGTAGTGATGAGGATTGTTTACACCAGATTGTTGGTATGAGAATAGTTTGGATATGTCTACACATGAAGGTTTCGGTTTTATGAAAGAAAGAAAAAAAACACAGTTAGTGACAGCAGTGGTTTAAAATAAACACAACACAACAACAAAAACAACAAACATGGACCAAAACAGTGGATGTTTTTCTTTAACTAAAGGAAGAAAGAGCTGCCAAAACAATGCCAGTTTGCTCTCGATGTGTCAAATCGACCTGCTTACATGTTATATCTATTAGAATAATGTGAAATATATTGTAATAACTATTACAATTAATTAGTTACACACTTTATCCTGTGTGTAATTCATTTAGTCACATCATATTATCAGCAAGTCAAACTAACAGGCGAATACGTATACAAACCGGCTGAATATGAATATATAAACACACAAAACCTACCCAGTTAGACATTTAAATATTTTTTATTTAAGTATATTTAAGTTTCCTTTTATAAATTCGTCGTCGTTCCTTAATTTATACAAAACACGTAAACATTTATGTTTTGTATTAGCAGACTGGCTAACCAACGCTGGGGCGAGAGGAGTGTCTCAATTCGAGCACTAGCGCCCTACGTAGTGTGTCACTTGCGCATTAAGCCGAGCGCACGAAGTACACACTAGCTTGTAGGTTATCATGCCGTTTAGGACACGGCCTTCGTAAAGCTGGCTATCTATAGCTAATTAGAATGGGAGTGCCCGAACAAATTATGCCACACGATATAACACATTTAGTAAGCAATTCACAGAATAAATAAATAATATACCCCCTTCCTCCTCCAAAAAAAATAAATAAAAAATAATAGATTTATTTTTATTTGTTTATTCGGACCATGTATCTAACGCGGCTAACAATTTAGCCAGTTAGCTAAACTTACAAGTATTACTTCGTAAGAGAACTTCGTAAACAATTACAACACTATTTAATTTCACCGTCTTGTTTAATTAACTTCCACGATGTGGTACTGTTATAGCGCAATAAGGCGTTCAAGCAAGCGAAGTGTAACAAATATATGTATCATATGTAACATGTACCGCACCGCGTTCCTGGAGTAATCCGCTTTCGGTGCCGTCCTACCCGGATTGAGGTTCAATTTAGACGCGCAGGCTCAGCTCTGGCCTACACTGGCCGGCCCGACAGGCGCAGGCTCTCCATAGCAACCCGCGCAGCTACGATGTCGGTGATCTTCTTCCAGCACCAGACACACGGATCACACAGTACAGACGCAGAAGAAAGTAGATGGTCCGAATGAGAAATCATCTACGAATGAATCTCCCTGTCATATATGATTTGTCACTTCCCTGATGTAAATGATACCGAGTGCCGGTAACAGGCGCGTAGGAGGACTGTAGACAAACAGGCTCTCGTCGGCGGTAGTGACTGAAGGAGAAACCCCGCACTGCACTTCGGTGCTAATTGGTTGGTTGTGAGAAGCACGAGTAATAAATTCCAACCATAACAGTCCTAAATAACCTCCAGAACCGCAACACCGACCACACGAGCAAACGAGACCGGCGTTTCTTAAATAACTCCTATTTATGTATCATTTTGCAAACATTTACTGCTTTCGTGTACACTTTTGTCCTTGAGGTTTCCCCCAGGCAATCCGGTTTCTGTCACTTTCAGTGCGACCCATTGTCACACACGAATCACCTACACTTACATGTACAGCAATTTGGCAGACACTTATCCAGAAAGTGCCTCAATAGTGAACATAACTTAATTAATCTGTAATTTTTAGGGTTTTAATGTTTAAGGAATACAAATATGCTGCAAATCAAGCATTTTTATTATTATATGGGGGAGTGGTAGTAAGGGATTCAGTTAAATAGCCAGCATAAGTGTGTTATAATCGTTTAATAACTGTACAGATTCATTAAGTGCTGCCAGCATCGTTAATTTATTGAGATATTCTCACTTAACAAAGCGAATATCTATCTGTCTGTCTATCTATCTGTATCTCTGTCTGTCTGTGTCTGTCTATCTGTATCTCTGTCTATCTGTCCACCCGTCCATCCATCCATCCATCCATCCATCCATCCATCCATCTATCCATCCATCTATCTATTTATCTATCTATCTATCTATCTATCTATCTATCTGTCTGTCTATCTGTCTATCTGTCTGTCTGTCTGTCTGTCTGTCTGTCTGTCTGTCTATCTATCTATCTATCACTATAAGTCTAACACTACACTATACACAATCTTACACTTTAATTATAATAATAATACTGTGCAAACTCAAAACAGCCCTTCAGGCATTAACAACACTACAGTCAAGGTCACTACAAATATTTGATGTTATTGTTATATGAGGTTCTTGTCTTTTGTTTGATTTTGTGATTAAATACTGCTTGAACTATTAAAGTTTTATTATACTCATACTGTAATGTTTTTATAATGATATGAATGAGCTGGTGCACAGAAAAATATAATACCCACTATTTTTTGTATTACTTTTTGTGGTAAATAAAACCCACCACTAAGGAAACAGACAACTAATCTCCCTCTAGTTGCTCTTTCAAAAGGTCTGGACAAATCGGCACATGTTTTACATTTACATTTACATTTTCAGCATTTAGCAGACGCTCTTATCCAGAGCGACTTACAGAAGTGCTTCCCTA
>JAOTRQ010000003.1:3014386-3024985 GCA_028565875.1 Hoplisoma paleatum | reverse complement strand
AAACTGGTCGCCCGCCGCATTAGTTGGTACCCCAAAAGTAGCCCTCAGCTTCAAAAAGGTTGGTGACCCCTGAGCTAATTTATAATAATTTATAATACAGTAGTAACAAAAATAAGATCTTTGATTCTGCGATTCTTATCACCACCAGTCATCCGACATGTTAGAATGTTTGTATTAAGATAAAAAACCTTCTGAAAATAATTTCAGAATCAGAATGTTTATCAGCCTCTGTTCGAAATGTTGCTAAATGCACGTCAAACTGACACAGACCCGAACTCAAGTGTTTCTGTGCGGTGTTTGCATGTTCTCCCAGTCTCTGCATGGGTTTTTCTATGGGTGCTTTGGGGTTTCTCCTCCAGTCCAAAACCATTTAAGCCAATTTAAGCCAAAAATAATCCATAACTGTGTTTGATGTGACTTGTGTGTTGAAGGACCGTCTCCTGTCATGAATGTTACCTAAAGTGTAAAATATGATGAAATATAATGAAAAAGCAAGATAAAAAAATATTCTGTTATATTACATCCTCTTTAAGTTACATGTATTTCTATTTATGTTTAGATCTGGAGTATGAAGCAGGACTCGTGTGTTCATGACTTACAAGCTCACAGCAAAGAAATTTACACTATAAAATGGAGCCCAACCGGCCCGGGCACAAACAATCCCAACGCCAATCTCATGCTCGCCAGGTAAACACACGTTACATTACACGCTGCCGTTAAACGACGGTGTCCAATGCAAGCGTGTTGACCGAGTATCCTCTGTGTTCAGCGCGTCCTTCGACTCCACTGTTCGGCTATGGGACGTCGACCGAGGCATCTGCATCCACACGTTAACCAAACACCAGGAACCAGTGTACAGTGTCGCCTTCAGCCCAGACGGACGTCATCTGGCCAGCGGCTCCTTCGACAAGTGTGTACACATCTGGAACACGCAGGTAAACATGTGTTTTCAAACCCCTAATAAGGGATAAACGTGGTGATTGATCTTACGTGAGCGGCGTCAACGTTCACGCCGAGAGGTCACCTTGCAGTCTGAAGTAGGAAGTCGAAGGTTAAAACGTTTCCTTGTTGTGTGGCTCATTTAATCATTTGGATTTGACAGATGGCACCTCGGCTAAGTGAAGGTTCTATCGGGATCAGGTTATTTGGCCAAGTATGTGAGTAAACACAATGAATTCGGCTCCGGCTGATGGTGTCTCTGTAGTACAATCCGGGTCAACAAACTAATTACAGTCTGCAAATCAACAATACAGAGTAACATTAAACTTAAACACATTCAAGCTATTTCATTACCGTCTATACAAAGGAAGTGTGGATGTGTGTAATTATAAAGCTGGTCGTCTGATGCCAAGGGTGCCGGACTCACCACGACCTTGTTCATAATAAATCAATGTTTAAACGCCCATGAACAGCCGAGTGAACAGAACCTGATTGCGCTTTGTGATGTTTTCACAGACTGGTGCATTAGTTCATAGCTACAGAGGGACAGGGGGCATTTTTGAAGTGTGCTGGAACGCAGCCGGTGACAAAGTGGGCGCAAGTGCATCGGACGGTTCTGTAAGTACTTTGATCTCATGCTCAGTTAACTTTATTCTGCCTTTAGTACGTGTTTAGAAGATAAACCACGAGCCGTGGGTCATCAGTACATTTACAGCTTTTAACTGACGATCGAAGGGTTTAGATCAAGGGCCCCAATGGTGGCAACTTCGTGGTTGTGGGGCTTGAACTGGCGACTCTGTTCTCTCTATGCCAGTACCTTAACCACTAAGCCTGATGTCACTGTCTAATTTCTTTCCACCCAAGCCGCACGAATGATGGAGAGAATTTACTGTCTCTTCATCTCGAATAAGTTCAAAACCAATTTCTTTTATTTATTCTTTTCTATTATTATTTACTCACGTACGTTTCCGAAAGTACTCGAGTCTACACAACATAATCGAGATAAACAACCCTGGTTAAACAAAAGAGGGCTGTAATGTTTCTCTGTGCTATTTATAAACGCCGTTCCATTATCGCATGTTTCTTTGTGCCAAGACGTGATCCCAATGCAGCCAATTTAAATCTGTTCATTAAACCCGCAGTAACACCTTTTCTAATTATTGTCTGTGACATTAAAATACAAACACGTTCAATATAAAATGCCAACACCAGAGTGTGTGGGCACATTCTGAGATCATTTTAGATACATGTATATTAGCTGATATAGTAAGCTACATAAATGTTACCGTTTGTGCTGTAAAAATCAAACGTGTAAGTGAACACATGAACAAAGAGGTAGAATGAGTCCGATTTTAAACCCAAACGTTAGCATTTACAATCATTTATCATTACATGTATGCAGATGTACGTCGAGTAAATAACTTCCATCTTTGCACATGCCAATTTTTATGGAATTTGTGAGCGCTTTTACAGGATCAGCCACCGTACGGCGCCTCCGGAGCATTAACAACATAACACAATTTTTAGCACTTGTTGGTAATGAGGTTGGAACCGACGACCTTTTAATCTCTTGCCTTAATCTCAGTACTTTAATCACTAAGCCATCACTGCCCGCGAAGAGCCGGGCAAACAAACACCACAGCAGACGAGCGGAGAAACAAAAACGTAATGTTTCATCACAGTTTGAGAATCATAAAAGGATTATTAAGGATGTGATTGGAACCCCTGCACAGTATCTAAACCTCAACAATGCTGAAGAGGCGTTCCATTCCTCAGACACATGCCCTCTGGTTTTGAGCTGGGAGATGTTGGATACTGCAGGATGATGACCAACAACACACTCCAAAGCCGTGAAATAAAACCCGGAAGAACGATTAGCAATAAGTACTTCCACCACCATGCTCATCTGACCCTAGAGGACATAATAAAAAACCAAACATTCAGTAACGCCGCCTGATGTTCTTTATATTATGGGGAGACGAAAACGTCTAAACCACCTCCCGTGTTCATTCAGCACTGAGTTTAGGTGAACGTTTAACTTTTAACAGTCAAACCAACACCGGAGTGGCTTCAGGGCAAGTCTCTGAATGTTCTTGAGGGTTCCTGACAAAGCCCAGGTTTAATCCTCATCCAGCGTCTGTAGTAGAGACCTGAACATAGCGGCTCACAGACAGAGCTTAAAAAGATGTGCCACGGGGAATGAGATACCCTGTCAAAATCTGGACGTGCCAAGTTTGTAGGGCTCAGAAAAATCCCAAGACGACCCGAAGCTGTAACCGAATAAACTGCCTGGAAAAAAAAGCACATTGAAGCAAAATGTCAAGGAACCGATTTGGTATTTGAACACTAAACATGGGTTATTAATCAAAGCCCGGGGTGGCACAAGGGCGTCCCCCCTTTCCCCCCCATGTTTTCCACAAGAGTCTCTGTGTGTGGTTTTTACTTCAGGTACTTCGGTTTCCTCTCTCAGTCCAAATACAGACAAGTGGGTTCATTGGCGATAATAAATCTGTGTTTGATATAAACTTGTGAGTTGGTGTATTTTGTGTAATGTTGTGTAATACGATTAAGCAATCGAACTTGAGCTTTAAAACTTTAAAACCAGACTTGGATGCTTTAAATAGGTACATGGATGGATGTAGATATGAGTTGATACTGTAGTGGCAATTATTACAAATTGTTAGACAGAGTAATTAAAAATAAAGTAAATTTATATATAATTATGAGAGAAATAATGTAATAACCATCTAACGGAAGCTTAATTCAATTTTGTGTCATTCTGGAGCAAGTTTACAAAGCCTCACCGTGACCGTGTTCGATCTCGTTAATAGAATTTATTTTAAAATTCAGCTGTGTGTGAATATTGAAAAGCAGATCGCTCTGTCCTATTCTCTTTGACTCTTCTCTCTCCTTTACGTCCGTTTAGGTTTGTGTATTAGACCTGAGGAAATAACGCTGCTTGTTGGAAGCCATGGACCGACTATGAATGTGTACATAGCCAAAATGACTGTCCCTGCCCCATGTACTGCTACAATCCCGATTGTACCATGGCCAGCCACTACAGACAGGAGGAACAAAACTGGCACCCTGACACAGCGGACACAGCATAGTGGAAGTGATTCCAACCAGAGACACAAAAAGGGACTTTTGTAAGTAACGTCGGTGGGGTAAATTCGAAAAGAAAAAAAACAATGGACTGTTGTATTTACCAAATTTGGAAGATATTTTACTATTTGTTCTTCGAACCAATCTCATCAAAATAAACAAGCGAAAAGATTTTAATCTTTGTTCTTAGTTCCATTTCAGTGTGCACACATTTCTGTTTTTGTGTTCTGCTTCCTCTCCACCATCACATCTCTCGCTTTTTCTTTTTATTTCTTATTTTTTTTTAAATACATTCACATATAAGGTGCATGGAATGTGGATTTGGAGTACAGATACTTAGTCATTTGGTACTACACACTGCACTGGGTTGAAATAATACAGGGAACATTTTACTTCAGTTCAAGTACTTTTCATTTGTTTATGTTAAGAGACGAACACGATGCTGATATGAACAGAGAATAAATAGCGGAGTAAAGTTAAATCCATCAATAATGATGCTTTATTATTATTATTGGGGGCCGTATTGATATTTCCAGTATAGTCAGTATAGTTTGGAGGCTCTTGGCGCTTTTGAATCTGGGAAAAGCAGCATTAATAGAAATCTGATGACAAAATGGTTAAAAACTATTTTTTTTTTAAATATAGGTCTTCATCCGAACGTGGGTCTCATTAGTGGTGGACTAGTGTAGTGGACGGCTACGCTGTAGTACTAACGATACTGCTAGGTATGTCACGATCAAATATAAACCTGGATCAAACCTTTTATTAAAGAATTTATTCTGTAATTCCAGTTCTGCGTAACCATGACCAGTACACACACCAGTACTGTAGATCTTAAAAAATACTTGAAGTCAATGATTCGATGCCGCTACAATTTTTTTGGTTGTTGCTGCTGCTTAAGTAAGTAAAACAATATTAAGCAATGTAACAATGCACGTAGAACAGACATGGCCGAGTGTTGACCTTGCGGAACGTAAAAATCATGATTTTAAACCTTGTATGTAACATCAAACACAAAGTGGTTCAAGGTTTCAGTCAGGAACATTCGATGGGCATTTTTATTTCATTACATTTGATAATTGGCTCTACTGATGTCTGCTTGCCTATTATTATTTTGTTATTTTTACGATGTCTCGATCTTATTTGTCCACCACCCTTCCCCTCCTTTGAACTTTTTGTACTCTTTTAGTACTTTTGTAAATCATATTTCCTTGTAGCTACAAAAAAGAAAGGACAAAAAAAACGTTCGGACACACGGAGCATGTACAGTACTTACCCGTGTCCAGAGGTTTGGATTGGAAATGTTCTCAGCAGTGCAAACAAACTCCCACCCGTCGTTTTTACCTAGTTAAACGGTTCTTTTTGGTCACTGACATCATCCCCCATCATACACCATTCCCCCCCCCCCTCCACGCTCAGCCTGGCACCTTGCATTGCATTACTTTCCTGTCTTTTAAATCGGAACAGAAGTCCAAAATAAAAAATATATTTTGATATTATTACGTGTGGCTCTTTATTTAACCTGATGTTACACTTCCTCACTTCTAGCTCGAGTAAATGAGTTTTGAAGTGCATCCTGGGATAAATAACGTCAACATCGAGGACGAGATGAAGAAAAAAAAAAGCAATCGTGTATGTTATTTGACCCGACACTGGCCGGTATCCTGGTGGTCGTTTGTTTAAACGATCGGTGCTATAATCGAACAATGTCCTTCAGAGAGAAAAGTCCTGAAAGTAAAGGACGAGCACGAGCCGTTACTGAGAGAACGTTCTTCACTTCTATACGCAATACAGATCTCCCGGGGACTCTTCTTCGTTCAGTCCATGGATCTAAAAGCGAGCGATGCGTTGGTCCACGAGGAGCTGTACAAACCCTTGGATATGTCTAAAACGCTCAGTAAAATATCGTACGCCACAGCGAAAAGGAAGTAGACCGGCAGGAGCCAGTGGAGCCGGAAGAGTCTCTCGGCTGCTGGCAGAGGAACCGCCGGGTTTCTGGAAACAGAACCGGTTTAGACTGGTCTAAACGGATTGAAGGTGCAAAAGCAAGAACTGGAGCAACATACAACATACAACATACTCACTGAAACGACTCCGATCTGGAGGCACGAATCATCAGAAAGATGAAGATCCCAACTTCAGTGTTTAAGGAGAAGGAGACGACCTTGTCCAGCATGACGACGAATCCCTGACGACAGGATACAGGATGTAAAACGATGCTTCTGGCACAGTTGGTTTGATTTAACACTAATGAATCATCCTGATTACTTATGACTTTATGCTCTTGGACCAGACAGGTTATGTGGTTATTAAATATAAAATCATGCTGAACATTTATGGCTCAAATTTATAAGTCTCGACTGGACACCCTCTCATTTCTCTGCACTTCGGTATGACTTTGCTTTCACAAAAACTTAAACTCGGGCTTAAATCAGCTCTTTAAGGATCAGTGTCACCTAATAGATGGATTTAAAAAAAGAGGTGGGGGGTCAAATCCAGGCTTTGCTAAACGACCACTGTTGTGTAAGCTTTAGTTTCAAACAGCAAGTCACCGGATTTATTCTACAGGAATCCATCATACACCAGTGTGTGCATTGAAGAGCCAGTAAGGCCATCCAGTGCCACTGTGCTGACCACCCACCCCACTAAAAAAAAGGGAAGACTGGAAGCAGCCCAAAAAAAGTGTTACCTTCTCATAAACGATTCGGTTTAGATTGAACGCCTTAGCGGACGCCTTAATCCAAAGTGACTCACAATTACAACTGTGACTACAATTTCTTTTAGCAATTGAGGAGTAATGGCATTGCTCAGGGGTCTGATATGTTGGTAGTGGTGCTTGAACTGGCAACCTTCTGATCTCTAGCCCCCAGTACCTTAACCACTAAGCCATCACTGCCTTAAATTGATCGTCTCACCTTTGGGTCACACATAGCCACGAGAAAAATGATCCCAAACGCCAGAAGAGACAGGAAGATCCTAGAGGCTCTGAGGAGGAAAAAATCAAGCGGTCAAATGTACTGCTTATAAAGTTTTAAAAACTATTTAATGTCCATGAGCAGTACCTCTTCGCATGGAGATTGTAAAAGCTTTGCGGTAAAACCGGCAGCTGTATTCTTGTCATCCAGCCTCCGTTTATCTTCCACAGTGAGTTCACCAGGCCGTCGACTTACCGAGAAGCATAACGGAGAATCAAAGAAAAAATATGTTTAACCGGTTTAACCATTCATACTTCACTTATTCATTTGTGCATCCCTGATCCTGCTAAACGGTCCCTCTTATTCTTAAAACGCTCCGGCTCCCATGTAAGAGTGAAGAAACGTGCGAGTCTTCACACAGATGTTGATTAATCGATCGATGCTGGCGCCCGCTTTCCATTGTAATTTGTAACAAAGGCCATTTCGATCCATATCCTGATGAGCCATGCACTCGGTATAATTCATGATGACATTTTAGGGCGAGAACGATGTTGGACCGAACCCAGATACATGCTGCAGCGTCTCTGATAAATGCAGCAGTAAGTCAAAAGCCACGGGCACCTCGAGTCAGCACCGGACACAAGGTGAACACCCGGCGTGCTACAGTAACGGGTAACCGACGGACTCTGGTGTCCTAGTGCGTCTCAACACGTCTCCTAGAATGGTAGTGAACATACGCAAGTTCTGTAAACAACGACTACACGTCGTATAGAATGTTGCACGTACTTGTATGTTTCATGGCTGAGCCCATCACAAGAAACGACACGGTGATGCTGATGGTGATGAAGATCTGAATCAGCTCCGCCACCCACGTGAAGCTTTTATATCTCAGAGCTATAATCTGTACGAACATGGAGGTCATCGCTTCAGTTATTAGCATGAAATTAGTTTTTCTTATGAAGGAATTACAAGAACAGGAACTCGAATCTAAAGATCGACATGATTTCATTTCCTTCTCGTGAGGATGTTCAAAGTTACGTCATTACATTTTATATATCTTTTATTATATTATATCTGTCTTATTTGATATTGTATCTGTTTGTATGAAACATGATCCCTGTAGAGATACAGGGTTGGGGAAAGACCTGGCAACCTACCCTGTAAAATGGAATTGCCGAAATACTCTGGGATCGGTAACGTTCCACAGAGTGACCCAGGGTCAATTTCGACTAAAAGGGTAAAAATCATCATCAATCTGGAGGTAGGATGTCATGAGTGCATAACACTGGAAGATAAACTCAAACTAGATCATTTACCTGTAAGATGATCATGGGGATTATTAATCAGTAATTAATCCCTCGGTTTTATACACACTGGAATGTGATCAGTACCACAGTAACTCAGACTCTAATTCTCTTTGAACAGGTTGAGATTCTTCATCAGGGTCGGGAATCAGTTCTCTTCAAACACTTCTTCTATAGCTGGAGTTAAAATCACTGATTTACTCACAACCAAATATATTCCACAACCCAGCAAAGTTAATATCATCGAGCTGACCTTCACTCATCAAAGCTAAAACTTAGGTTGCTGCTGTTTACACTCAATTGCACAGATTGAACACTGTGATGTAAGTCGCTTTAGATAAAGGTGCCTCCTAAACGCTGAAAATAAAAAAGTAAAACCTTTTTTGTAACAAAACATGTTTCTTTTATTTTCTTTAAAAAAAAGTACACAAAACTTGCAGTGATTACAAAAGATAAAATATAAATGTAGAAAAATAAAGTAGAAAAATGATGACTCAAGATTATCAGGTGTCCTGAGAAATTCATGCACCATGTGAAACGTGATGGGTGTCAGAAAGTGGACTTCTGATCTGGTTTACAGTTGTAGATGTCTTTAAATGAAGCTTGGACCGATAATCAAATCCACAGTGTATCACGATTTATAAAAACATGTTTCAAAGCGGTTTCAAATACAGTTAGAAACGAGTAAAACAATGTTCTATATTTTTTTACTATTTACCATATAGTAAAAATATATAGAATATTTACAGTAAGATGTTCAGCCTAGGCATTTTTACAATCAGTTTATAATCAATGTTTCTATGTATTAATACACAAGTACACTAGAAATATAAAATTAGAGTCATGAATCGGATTCTAAACTAATCTTGCTTTGGTTTTATTTTTCCCTCTGATAGTTTGAAACACTTTTAATTAGGCAGGAACAATTATCACCAATACTGTGATACATAAAATTTGTAACTGTATTGATTTTATTTACTCCACAACTGTGAATCTGATTAGTGACACAGGTAGAGTCATGACATGAAGGTAGATATTATCTGTGATATACGGTGAGGTTCTGATTATCGGAGCAGACTGATCCGATTAGATGTGAGAACGGAAGTGACCAGCACTGACCAGCCTAATTACCTAGAAAAGAAATCATCACACAGTCAACTCAAACACACAGACGCACCAGATCCATGGAACTGATCAGATCTAAATTAAAAAAAGTACATCACTGAAGCTCAGACTCCAAACTCCTTAATCTCTCCTCTCCAAAGTCAGAGCTGAAAGATAAACCTGACAGACCAAAACTAGAGAACCTGCCAGATGTAGTACCATCACTGCAGGCCATTATGTTAAAATGGGAATTGTGAAGGATGAGTTTCACAATCAAGCTATAATGGCAGTGTAGTTGAATGTAGTAGAGGCAGAATGGTGCCGTGAGGAGCTTAGCAGCAGCAGAGGCTGGTACACTGGTGAGGGATGGAATCTTTTTTTAGATGACATGCATGTCCAGAGAAGGGTGAACATTTACCTTTAAACACCAGTGACCTGAAGCAAATCACCTCGGGATTGTGTGTGTAATGGTTGCAGATGACAATCTCTACCGAATTTTCCATAAAAAATGAGATAAACCGCTTAAATCCAGCTGTACAGATGCACTTGAGATAACCTGTAGCTCTAACTGCTGCCACAGTGTGGCATCTGCATAGTATTACAGTAGTACACTGAGGGGTATGAATTCTCTTGTACTGGACGTGTGTAGGTGTTTTAGGAGACAATGTGATGATTCCCCTCAGACTAACAAAACACTGAACTACTAAAACTCAAAACCTAATCTGGATCTAGAACTCTGATCTGGAACGGTAAAGCTTTAACTGATGATAAATGATGCTCGTCGACTCTCTTCACAGCTCAGTCAGAGTCACTCTTCTCCTCCTTCAGCAGCCTTTTCTTACCACGCTTGGGCTCTGGAGCACCGCTGTCCTTCTCCTTCCTGGAGCTCTTTGACAGACTAAGAGAGACAAATAGATCACAAATGCACATTAAAACAACGCTAACAAACACTTTTACCTCACAAATAGAGATGCAATGAAATAATCTACCCATGATGCAATACGATTCACAATAGTGAAGTCAATACAATTATTACCAATTTATTAGGGGTCTGTGCAAGGAACCCTATTGTGTTTGGAAGGATTTTTATTCATCTTTATTCTGGTTTATTATTATGGGCATCACTATAGAGCAGGGGTCACCAACCTTTTTGATGCTGCAGGCTACTTTTGGGGTACCAACTAATGCGGCGGGCGACCAGTTTGATACACACTTGTGACGTCACAATAATA
>JAOTRQ010000003.1:2999120-3009708 GCA_028565875.1 Hoplisoma paleatum | reverse complement strand
GGAGCAGACAGGGTTAAGGGTCTTGCTCAAGGACCCAACAGTGGCCGTGTAGCAGAGCCTAGATTTGAACCCCCAACTTTTGGGTTCACAGCCCAACGCTCGACCCACTAGGCAACACAGTCCCTAATTGTCTATATTGATGATGGTGGATGATGTGTGTGTGTGTGTGAGTGTCTTTTGGTGTGTGTACTCGCACACTTCTGAATGACGTTAGTATGAAGTACGTACAAGTGAAAGAGCACGATGATGTTGAACGCCCAGCAGCAAGGTTTCTTCAGGAACAGAACCCCGAGAACATGCAGGTCGAGATGAATTTCCTCCGGAAGCTTCCGGGTTGTTTTCTTCTGCAGCAGGTCTGCGTCTGAGAAACATAAGCAAGTCGGAAATCTGACATCGACAACTCAACATCGGATCAGATTAGCACGGCGGGTCCGTACGTTTCTAGCCACGGCGCCTGGGGGACGGATTGGCTTCTCTCGGTTTTATTCGTCTCGGATTGAAAGCCGACGTCGCTGACGAGTAGCTCTCGATGAACGGATGGGTCAGGGAGTAAAACGCCTCAATCATGTACGGGGGGAGGAGGGGTGGGGGCACTCTGGACGAGCGAAGCCATCCTTCAGCGGCGCACATCACTCTTCAACTGCGCCTTTTATGGGGTAAATAATGAATTGGGACGGAGATAAACGTGACCGGTGAGAAGAACGGTGAAGTGTGTGTGTGTGTGTGTGTGTGTGTTGGGGAAAATGGATGGAGATAAGAGAGGAGACGGGAAGCACTTCTCAAAAGGGCGGGAATTATTCATGACTGGATTAAAAGCAGACAAAAAAAATACGTTTTAAGAGCATTAATTCAAGAACACAAAAACGACGAGTGATTTTCGTCCGCACAATCTTTGACAACGGACAGACACACCCTGTTCAATGCACGGTTCATCAATAATCCACCATCGAACGATCAAACATCACGTATGAGAGCGGGACAGAAACGTTCTCTGGAATTGTCCCGCCTCTATATGACAACAGGCCAATCGTCGTTCATTCTGCTGCTCGGTTCACCGTTTAGAACCCGAGACCCGGTACGACGTGTTCGAGACCCCCGGGTCCCCTCCCGTTTTTTTTTTTAATCCGGCCGCTCGAGCTGCCTTCAAGGTAATTTCCAGTGACAATCGAGTTCGTATCCTTTATTAAAATGACAGATCCGTTTCCGTCAGCCAGGGATCCGTGTAATCCGATACCGTCACTCGAGTGTGGTCAAAACGCCCAGGGACACGGGCACTGTCTGGACGTAAGTAATTAAGAAGGAAAAGCTGCTCGAGTCCCGACACCCGTCACAGGATCTCAACTGTTAAGGCGAAAGATCAGGAGAAGCTGGGAGATCCGCGAGTGGCGTGACAGGGGCGCTATAATGATAAGGCTCATCACGCTCGCCGTGAGGTTAGAGGTCCACCGTCTCATTAAATACCCATTAGGATGGCAGGATGGCAGGACGCCAGGCCTCATCTGACGGGCACGGAGCTGCTTTATAGTGCCGATTAGTTTCGGAGCAGAGACGGACATCTGCCGGAAAGGACTGATTATCAATCGTCTCAGAGAATCAGAATCGGGTCTATTAGCCGAGTATGAGAGTACACACAAGGAATTCGGTTCTGGCTGATAGTTCCTCTCTAGTTCCTCTCTGTGTGGAGTTCCGGTTTCCTCCCACAGTCCAAAAACATGCACTAGGTCGATCGGAAATGTGAAATGGTCCAGTAGTGTCACAAGTTCCCACCACAAACTGGTGGTTGTCGTCAGGAAGGGCATCCGAACATAAAACTCTGCTCCAAACATTAACGTCCGACCCCAGGAACTGGGAAAACGGACCATAAACGAATAGAGAGAGAGAGAATTGGTTCTAACCACAACATGGTGGTTAGAGAATCCAGCTTGTCTCCGGAAGGTTGCCGGTTCGATCCCAAGAGTCGAAAGGTCATGACTGAAGTGCCCTTGAGCGAGGCACCGAACCACTAAGTACTCCACAGGCGCCATGGCCAAAGCTGGTCAGCAGCTCTGTCGGGCATGTGAGCACACTACTGCTTCCTAGTGTGTGTGTGTGTGTGTGTGTTCACTAGTGTGTGTGTGTGCACATGAATGAAACAAGTATTGGAAATTCACAAATTATTTTATTTACAAAATTTATTTCCCATAATACCAAATCAAATTGACCCCGTGTGATCAAAATGAGCAACACACACCAACACGTTTCCATACTCGCTTAACACCAGACCCCGGAGATTTGGTCCATACCCCCCAAAAATAAATAAATAATGTTCATTCTGTAATGCCGTTTGCACCGTGCGCATCATCAGACGATGAATGAATTTTTGGTGTATATCACATTTTCTGGAACTTACTCTCACCCCCCCCCCCCCCCCCCCCCCCCCCCCCCCCCCCCCAACCACCCAGCCGTACTTAGTAGATAGCAGATGCACATTCTGTCCTCAGAGACATCCTTCTTTTTAATGGGATTCTTATCAAACTCCAACAAGCCGGCCCGTGCAGCCGGAGCGTGAACGCCTAATTGAATCATAGAATACCGGGGCTGTTACGAAAGATATCTGATGACACTGTCAACCTGGAATATAAATTAAGCACGACTCCGGCAACACAAAAATAGCGATCTGCACATCGACGGGCCGTAATAAACCAAATCTTTAGCATTAACTTTTTATTTAAAAGTGCATTAACTTCAGATAGATGATCAATTTCAAGGATTTTACGAGTATAATAGGCCGCTTGGCATGAAAGGCACCTTCATCATGCGTTAACGGCAGTAAGGAGCAGAGAAGAAGTCGACCTGCAGAGGATTTAGTGCCACGCAAGTGACTTTCAGTGGATTTCGAGTTTGTTCGGCGCTCGCTCGTTTCTCCCAAATTACATTTAAGTGAAAGATTATTTACAAACTGGACGGTTGGGGGACAATAAAATAATAACTCATTTGAAATCTCTCTTGATTGTATTACGTTTTTGGGGAAGTAGATGTGACCGAAAGTACTGCTGGTCTGGGTAAATAAAGACTATAGCACTGCTTCTCAAACCCCCTTTTCAGGTTCGAATCCCTTCGGCAGGGATCAAACCGTTACATCAAGAAGGAGGGGAGAAGGGGCGTTATTTATTGATAAATCCTAAAAAAGAGGTCTAAGAGGTGAATCGTGAAAAGGTCTCTTATTTTACCGTCCATCCATCATGTACTTTTACCACCGCTTAATCTTATTTAGGATCACGGTGAGGCACCAACTGCACGGATACACTAAAACCCCCGAACAGGTAGGCAGGGTACAAACACACATACGCATACGGAACAATTCCAGTATCACCAGTATCGCCCATTAACATGTCTGCATGTCTTTGGCCTGTGGGAGGAAACCCGGCGTACCCGGAGAGGAGAGGAAACACGCAAACTCTGCACGAAAACTTAATCAGAACCTGGGACGTCTTACGTTATTAACCACCCAGTTCAGAACATCCAACACATCCGTTATCTTATTTATTCTCAGCATTTATTTGCACATTTAAACGATGCGGGACTATTTTTGAACGTAAAATAAACAAAGACAATAAACAGAACCACCTTCAGACCACCGATCGCACCGGAACATAAAAGACAAACCTTGCAAACGGGACAGAAGAAACTTTAATAACGCGTGTTCACGTCGACTCAGTCGTCCTGTTTCGGAATGAAACGTTTTGCAAATTGCTCATTTGTTACAGACGCACCGGGTGAGACGAGAGAAACTGCTTCTCCTCGTTAAAAAGATTCTGTTGAATTTAATGCCGACTCCTACACTTCACATGCTTTATTAAGCGTGCCGTGTAAAAACACTCCACCTAAGCGAATCATGCACACGGCTGGAGAATCAAAGACCCGATCGGTCAACTGTGACGTAACAGTCATGCCGTAAAGCCCAACCCAACGACCACGACGTGCACTTCAAATCAAAATTCATTTGTTATAAACATATAATAGAGAATGGATCGTATTGTAACGGAGAGTCTTTGCAGAAGAAGCAATGAAATCATGAAGGTTTAGTTTACAGATTAAGAACATATAAAGCATGGTAGGTCTAGTTCTGTCCCGGGAAACTCCGTCTCGAACCAGGTGAGAAGAGACGGGCCAGGAAATTCCCCTGTATTAAAAAAGGGGGCGCACTACTGGCTCAGAACGGTGCGGCGCAGTTTTGTTTTTAATCAGCTGTAATGCAAACCGCTAGAATGATTAAAATCGTGCTTGACCTCGCTATCCGTCACCGACGGGCACTGTGAGTGTGTGTGTGTGTTTTTCTTATTGGTTTCTATTAAGACAGTGTCTGCGGCGGTTATACAGAGCTAAGTGGGCACGCTGATTTGATTTATGGCCACCGTGTATGCACACAGCACTTTGTTTTCAATTAACATGCCAGCACATACGGACATATTGAAATATAAACTGCCAGCCAGAAAACATGAGAGGTTGAGCTATCAAACTGTCAAGGTGAATTATTCGTCCGCGTGGACTCCACGAATTATTTCAGACCAAATGAACTTTTTTTTTTTAACGCCGCTCTCTCTTTCACCCCCATCCCACCCCACACCCACAGCTCCAAAACCGGTGAGAAATCAGGACGCAAAAACAACCGAACAACAAAAGATCAGAATTTTGATTGTGCTAATTTTAATGACGTTCACATTTTAAGTATTTAGCAGATGCTTATATCTAAAGGGACTTACAACGTTCACGAGCGAACAGGCTTTGAGCGATTGAGAGTAAAAAGGCATCGCTCAAGGGTCCAACCTGGCAGTACTAAAAGCTCGAATCAGTGACCTTCTGGTTACTAATCCAGGATCTTAATCACTAGACTCAGACTGCCTACGATTTCTGTGACTGTTGCAGAAGTTCGTTGCATTTAAGTAGCTAAAAGGCAACAAAATGATTAAATTCAGGTTAATTACAGAATAATAATAATAATAATAATTAAAAACAATTAAAGCAGTTACGTTTGGTGACTACTGTTATAAAAAGGTCTTTATTAAATCGTTATTGATCGTGCAGATTGAATAAATCGATCCGTATTGAGACACGTTTAATTCTCTGCTTCTAACGTTTCAACTAATAAGATATGATATATACAATAAATAGTACATCCCACACACGATCATGCACTGTGATAAGAGGTCAGAGATCAGCGGTCATTCTGTTTTGACTATTAACATCAATCGTCGCCATGTCGCCTAATGGGAAGAAGCTCCTGGGTTTGAATCCCATGCGGGGCAATTCGGGTCCTTTTTTGTAAAGCGTTTGAATGTGTGTGTGTGTGTGAGAGAGAGAGAGAGTGTATGTGTTAACTCGTGACACATAACTGAAGGTAGGTGCAGTACAGTGTACGGTAATGACAATACAGATCCTAATAAACAAACAAAAACCTAAATAAAGATGCTAAATCTAAAGACATTTAAAAAAGAAAAAGAAATGGACGTTCCTGATCCACACCGTCCCTCGGTACTCTTCAACCTCATTAGCTAAATCTTCTCTCCGTGGCACATCAAAACTAGTTATTGCTTCCCCCTCTGCGGTGTTTAGATCAGCCTGATTAGGTACCACTGATGCTGGGAGATGTGATGCTGGAAATGCAGCGCTGCTCTGTTAACACCCCCCTTCAGACCTCTTAATAAAAAAAGGAACAATGGTCGCCATCTGCTTCTGCTGACATCATTAACACTGCCTGACGTGAAAACCGGCGTTCTAAACCAAACGCAGATATGAAAGGAATTTCGGCTGGGGGTGAAGTGTCTGGGGGGTGGGGGTGTTCTGGAATGTAACATCTAATCGTCAGTGTGTGTGTGTGTGTGTTACGACTCTTATGAAAGCTGCAGTGAGGAGAGATTTTACACACCTGCATCATCTCCATCCGCTTCCTCCTCGTGGTCGAGAACTTCCGTTTCTCCAGAGCTCACGTCCTGCATCAGGATCTGCTCGCTCTCGAGACACTACACCACACACACACACACTTACACTCAAGCGTACAGACGGATTAACACTATAGCACATCTGTAGTACCTTGGCCGACTCCAACTGAGCGACTCGACATCTCTGGAGCAAATCCACAACCAGGTAAATGAGCAGAGCCTGAGAAAACAAACGCGATGAGACGGATCAGTTGTACAAACGAACCCGAAGTGACGCACAACATTTTATTTCATCTCCTTAAAATTTAACCACGACAGATTCGGTTTCAGATCAGGGAGTCTTCAAGCTCGTGGGGATTCCGTCTCACACTGACCAGGTTTAACATCATGGAACCGAGGTAAAGTGAATAACAGTGTCGATCGACTCGACATCCTGGCATCTGTCAGTGGGATATATTAAGTCAACATTTTAACCTCAAAGGTCAAAGAAGGTAAATTGTGACGTTGCCTGTACAACCCGGTTAAACTGCAGATTTTCTACGCAACATAAAAAATATTTACAGAAATTTTGCTCTCGATCTCTTTAATACTGACCAAGTTTATCCGTATCAAACATTTGGCCAATCATGGAGCTCTGAAAAAGGACCTTTAGTGTAAAAAACAAAGATCATCTTTGATCATAATTTTCCTGCTCATACGTCAAACTAAATAAAAGCGACTTTCTCACATTTCAAGTGATTTTATGAAACTTTTATATATAAAAATCTTCCTACTTATGATGTTCTGGTGAAGAAAAAACCCTCAGTAACTCAGATTCTGCTCTGTCAATCTTTCAAAAGTGGTCCAAGGAAAGAGCAGTGGTAAACCGGCGACAGAATCATGGGCAGCCATGCACGTGTGGTCCGAATGAATCTCTGAATCCAACCGGCAACCTTCCGATTGCCAGCCTATTACCCTAATCGCCAGGACACGGCAGCCCTAGCTGTACTAAACCTGTAAAGCATTAAAAAAATATTTTAAAAATAAATTTACCTGCATGAAGAAGCCGATGAGAATAGAAACCAGGAAGGGCATCAGTCCTGCACGAGCGATCGTCACTGGAAGGCCTGTAAAAGAAAAACATGCCGGGGGCAAGAAGCAAACGCGACACAGAAACGTGTTCATGTAAACGCCGCTGCTTTACGTACGATGACTTGTTTTCAGGTGCCATGTTTTTAAACCCCGGGTCACAACCATGACAGGAAACACACAATTCATTCATCACACAGGATGTCACATCAAACACACTCATGGGCACTCATTTGCTCTCTTCAATTTGCCTCACCCGCATGTTTTTGGACTAAAACCGGAGTGCAAACTCTTGGAACCCTTTGGACTTCTCGATGTGAGGCGACTGTTAGTGCTATAACCACTAATCCAACGTGCCGCTCCTGACCGACGTTCGTAACGCACACGTCTTAATGGTTCACGTTAAAGCAGAAAGGAAAGACGACTTTCTTAAACAACCATACAAAGAATATAAAACAGATCTTAATATTAGGACATGATTAGTGACATTATTAGTGTTCTAGAGCGGCTATATTATAATTACTTCAACCACGACAGGTTGAGAAGCTCTTAACAAAAAAAAGAAAACACTATTTAAATGCTTCTGAATACAGAACAGTTAAAACCAGTGCAGCATGTAATTGCGGTTCTTTCTAAATATATTTCCAGTTCTGTACAGCTCATAAAACTCGTGAGTATATCATTAGCGGAGAAAAACACAGTCTGGCTGAAAGCGCACGGAGACATTTTGTTTAACTTTCTGTCAGACGATAATGTCCGTGTATGCAGATTTTACTCAGGTGTTGCAGATTAATCTGGCGAATATAAAATGACATTCAGATCGAGAGCTGGGATGTGACAGCAGGTACGTGCGGTCCAGATTTGCATTAAAAATAAATGCTAGATAGACTTGAACAGACGGCGAACATCATTTGTCTAGTTGGTTAGTTAAAAAAAAAAAAGAACGACAGCTATTGTTCAGTCATACACACTCACTGGCCGATAAAATAATACAATTATACGTATAAGTCTTGATACTGTAATCATATAAATAACACACAGTGTCGCTAGTGTATATCAGTAAAGGGAGATTCACTCGAAAGAGGCCCCAAACATTCAGTTTGCTTTCCAAAAGCAATCTGAACCCCAAAACAAAAACGACCCTCCAGTTTGATCCGAGTTGCATATACTGATGATCACAGTGCATGTAATTTAATTCCTGTTTGCTTTGTCCTAGTAAGAGTCATTCCAGTACATTCCAGGCCTCTTTCAAGTGAATCGTGTGTCCTGTACAATACTATAGGATCGATAATCACTTCTGGACAAGAGTGTCGAATATCCTTAATTACAGCATCATTAGATACACAATATTTAACAAAATGATTATTTATAATTGTATTTAACACTTACCTAAAATTCCAGTTCCCAGAATAGTTGCGATTGTTAAAAAATCTGCAAATAAATACAGACAATGAAAAATGTCATTAAACTTCAATTGTACGCCCCAAAAATAAGTGAATAAAAAGTAAACAAGTATGTTTACACAAGTGTATGTACACTAATGTGACATAGTGGTGAGCACTGTCGCCTCACAGCAAGAAATCCCGGGTTCGACTCACATGTTAGATATACCAGGGCTTTCTGTGTGAAGTTTACATGTTCGTGTGTGTGTGTCTTTATCCTGCAACAGTCAACGGTAGGAATGGCTTAGCGGTTAAGGTACTGTTAGGAATTGGGACTTAATTGACTGACTGACTGACTGACACACACACACACACACACACACACACCCCTTTTCCTTCGAGTGTTCGGATGGAGGAGCTTTTCACTGCCGGTTGTACTGGGTATAACTATGTATGTGGCTGTAATAAACTTTAATTTGATTTGACACACACACAATCTGGAGTTTTATTAGCAGAAACAAAGCTGAAACACAAATGGAAAGCAACAAACACAAGTTCAATGTTCTGGCCCCGACTAGCTGGAAACTCAGGCTTAGCTACATGATGGCATTAGTCCTCGACAACAGTCCTCAGGTGTGCCTCGTCAGGGTATAATGACTAGAGGAGGCAGGACCAAAGGCAGCAGCAATTGGTGTGTAGGGAACACTGTTCCTCACAGGTACTAGGTTAAAAACAAGATGTCTAATTAAAGCAAGTCACCAACTTACCAGTGATGGGTCCCTGAGCAAGTCCTTTAACAATCAATCACTCAAAAATTGATGTTAGACCGTAATTCTAAGTCACTTTGTATAAAGGTGTGTGCTAAAAGCTGAAAACGGTCTGGCAAATTGTTCAGGTGTTTAGTGTATTCGCCCAGTGTGTCTCACCGTGATCCCAAACATAATCAAAGCAGCAGTAAAACTAAATAAATAAATAACCTACATAATAAACCGTATTTAATGTTGCTAACGTATTTTGGCAGCAACATTTCATTATCAAATTGCAGATTATAATAAAAAAAACACCAAATAATATAAGAACTTTATATTTTGGTTGATAAATGAGCTTTTTGCTTTACAGCTACAGGTTAACCGACGAGTCTTTAGAATATAGCAGCTAAATCGAGCACAAACAACCCCCTAACACTTTAGTTATTACCAACAGCGTGTAAATGTGGCAGTTGAGAGCCCAACATAGAAAAAAGTATTTAACCGGGGAGGAAACGAGCTCTGATTATACCAAATGGGATGGAAATAGACGTTTAGATATTTACCACGAATAAAGACGCATAAAAAAAACAACAAGCTCACCTAAGCATAATCACAGGAAGTCTTCGGCGTGTTCACACACCATTGTGCCGCGGATTTGAATTCAGGATAATAGAATTTACTATTTTACCTCCTCGAGCCTCAATTTTTTTCCCCACGAGGACGGAACGAAAACATGTTTGTTTTTAAATCGAAATCAAAACCAAAGTTAATTGCTTCTTATATATTCTTATATAATTCTTAATCATCTGTATAGAATAAAACATAATTGCTCATAACCAAGCACAAACCCATCAACTGTAAACATTTATGAACATCTCAGGAACATCTCGACTGAGGTCTTTTTTTATTCTTTATTTTATTCAGAGCAGTATATCCCACCCACTAAGAGCAATGCAAATGCATGTCACATGATTTACATTATAGCAGTAACTACGCTCCACTGACCGACCGCAAGTAGCTCCTAACATAGCCAGTGGTAGCCGTGGTTGAGTTACGGGACTGGTAATCTGAAGGATGAAGAATTCAGCTCGGTTGCTACTGTTGGACCCTTGAGCAAGAACTCTCAGTTGCTCAGACCAAATTCCATTGGTCGATTGGTCGCAGGAAAAAACAGCTGCGTCTCGTCAAAGGGCTTCTGGGACTTTTAATTTCAACGGCATGACAAAGGAAGACATGACACGGATTTACCGTTGGTGATTCGTTTGACTAGGACAGAAGACATTCTGACCATGTCTGGAAGGATCTAAAATATGGTATCATTTTGAAAAGGATAAAGATACAAAGAGGGTAACTTGCCAAATTTGCAGGAAAACATTCACCAATCATTCGTCCACCACGAACATGCTTTACCACCTCAAAAATGTAAGTAGTTTACTAGCCCAGCTACCCGATGCCCATCTGAAGTTTGAAT
>JAOTRQ010000003.1:2920390-2933388 GCA_028565875.1 Hoplisoma paleatum | reverse complement strand
AACGTGGAACAGTGGAGCTGAACGTGGAGCTGAACGTTGAACTGAACGTGGAACAGTGGAGCTGAACATGGAGCTGAACGTTGAACTGAACGTGGAACAGTGGAGCTGAACGTGGAACAGTGGAGCTGAACGTGGAGCTGAACGTTGAACTGAACGTGGAACAGTGGAGCTGAACATGGAGCTGAACGTTGAACTGAACGTGGAACAGTGGAGCTGAACGTGGAACAGTGGAGCTGAACGTGGAGCTGAACGTTGAACTGAACGTGGAACAGTGGAGCTGAACATGGAGCTGACCGTTGAACTGAACGTGGAACAGTGGAGCTGAACGTGGAGCTGAACGTTGAACTGATCGTGGAACAGTGGAGCTGAACGTACATTTCCTCACATGCTCCGGCAGAGATGTTCACTTCGCGGCTGTTATAAGCCTTCATACTGACCTGTGATTGGATTTGACTTGTTTGACATTCGCTGTGACGTGAACGTGTGTGTGCTGTTGACAGATACGACAAAAATCGTTTGACGGCACGTCAGTACTGTCTTTCTACTTTAATGTTTGTTATGAGGCTGCTGGGATTAATATCCTGTTCAGTGTTCAGTGACAGACGCGGATTTAACGGACTGAGATCAGAAGAAAAAATTACCAGGAAGAAAAAAAAAACACATCGATACTTTTGGGTTTTACAGCACGAGGAAAAGTTTGAGCTCAAATCATTTTGTGTTACTTTTGTTGAACCTGAAAACAAACCGAAAAACTTTTAAAAATTTCTTTAATACAAATAAATTTGGCAAAAATTGTTACAGTAAATGAAAAACGGTCGGCAGTCGACGTGAACCTCCTCTGCAGGGCCTCTCCAAAACTGTCTACACTGATTAATCCCACGCAATTACTGAATTAATCCCACGCAATCCATTGCGCAATCCATGCCCTGAAACACATGTTTACAAACACTAGGGGGCAGTCATGAGCACACGCGCCTTGGTGCATTGTGCAGCCGTAGAAGTTCAGTGCTTCACTCAAGTTCGCTTCAGATCACAAGCCCGACTCTCTGACCAACCAGGCCACGGCTGCTACTGTTAGTGATGCACACCACAAGGGGGCGCACTATAGCATCGAAGCAATGGAGTGCACACTCAACTAGTTAAAGTAGTCGCTCGTATGCATATGACGGTGCCTCGATGTTTACAAAGTTTAAATTGATATGTTGTTCAATATCGATCAACAATAAACTTCCTCAATCGGTCGCCTCGCTGCAGGGTGAACACTACTGCGACAGAACCCTGAGAAACTCGACGCCCCCTGGTGTCTTTGTGGTGAATTACTACTCGTGGAAGTCTAAAAGCAAAACGACGGCGTCGAGGTGACGAGTCGATGCTGAAGTGTAAATCAGCCTTAAGAATAAAGTTTCTCTCTCTCTGTATCTCTCTCTCTCTCTCTCACACACACGCACACACACACACACACACACAAATATATAACAGCGTCAGCACAGCGAGTAATTTGTGCTAAAATGTGATTAGCCCTGACTCCCTCTCACCCTCAGAAACGGTATTGAATTCCCGTCGACTCGGTTTTATAAGCGTTCGTAACGTCTCTCTTACGAAAGAGAAACTTTAGAGTATTAAAATTTACCCCCCCTCCCCCCCCCCCACAAAAAAATGCAACGTTCGCCGTAAATGCTGAACAAACGGTGATTCAGAGGTCGGAGAGGTTTTATTGTCATTTCAGCTACAAACCAGTACATATTAAAACGAAACAGTGTCCCCTCCAGGATCCCGGTGCAACACAAAGCACAATAAACACAATGCAGATACACAACAGTGTAATAAACACGACATTTATTATCTCTTATCTAAACTTGGTATTAAGAGACGAGACTAGAGATGAGTGTTAGTTGTTGTTTATGTTTATTCGTTTATTAACGTCACATTTTTACACTGCTAGGTGACACCCATGACAGGAGACGGTCGTCAAACACAGTCCTGGCTAATTTGGTATCTTCGGTTTGCTTTATCTGGATGGTTTTGGACTGTGGGATTGAACCCATGCAAACACATGGGAGAAGCTGCAAACCGGGGACTTCTTGCTGTGAGACGGCAGTGCTGACACGCCCACGAGTGTTGATACATGGTACTGAGCGAAGCCTGTCTGAGGTAGCAACATCAGCAGCGGAGATATAACAGGTTTATAAAGATAAAGAGGGTGACATAGCGACAGATGATCAACTGTGTGAATAGAAATGGAATCTCTCGTATGTTTTGTGTAGAGTTCCGGACCCGAAGCGATCGTCATGACGCTCACGTCTGTAAGAAGACGGACATCATGTGAACATCATATTTTCCACAGTAGAGACGTCGCCGGGACGCGCTGCGGGACGACCGTGACACTCGCTGAACGTAAAGTCATACTACACCAGAACCCGCAGGGCTCCTTACAGATGTCTGGTGGAGTCCATGTCACGAAGGGTCCGAACCGTTCTGACAGCGTATTAGTCAGACGGTTTTGATGTCATGGCTGATCAACAGAGACGAGCATTGAATCAATTACACATCCCAGTGCAATCAAGGGTGGGCGAACGGAACGGACCCTCTTTGGTCCCTGATCTTTTCCTTATGCTTATTCCTCCCCCTCCCCTCCCCCATAATAAAATCCATGCCAAAAAGTCATGATACGTGTCACATCGCGTGGTAGATTGCTAATTGTCTGAATCATCTTGTCCTCTGTTATATGTGTATGTTATGAATTACTATGATTTTTTTTAATTATTAGCACGAGGGCCGGGGGGCCGAGAGCCGGGAGGTGGCGACGTCCACGAAAAAAATCAAATATGTACAAATCCCGGGTTAACGTTTGCCACAGATGCATGACCACGCTCTGCTGGAGAAATACCCTAGAGAGATGACCACACAGGGAGTAACCCTGCACCAACTGCCCCCGATGATTCAGATCAGTGACCAGGCCGGGGGGTCGAGGTCAACCAGCAGGCCCGCTGCTCACCTGCTGAAAGGGGGATGGTAGTGGTGGTGGTGGTGGTGGATTTAACAGACTGAGCTTCCGGTTTCCGCAAAGCTGTTGTTAAAACAGCAGCTTTCAAGAGAGCGCTAAACAGAATGGTCACTTAATCAACGGCCAAAATGACAGGAAGACGAAAGTGACCAAAAGCCACGTTAGAAAAAATAGACAAAAGCTGTAAAAAGGTGTGTAAAGTGTGTCAAAGGGAAACGAGACAACAAGATCATGCGTTAAATTTAGAATCGCGATGTAGAAAACACACACTGGGAAGAGCGCTGCCATCCCGACGTCGGGCTTTAAGTGAATAAACAGGGCCGAATGTCAAGGGCCCTTTATGAGCAGCCGCTCAGCTCAGGAGGATGTGAAATAGCTCTCATTATTTTCACAAGAACCACAACATTTACTTTACCTATTATTGAAAGGACTGTGAGAGAATCGCCTCCATCTGAAAGCAATTAGAACAGCTCAAGCGCTTGGTGTGAGAAATTCGACCTTAACGGCGGGGAAAAGTTCTGCCTGTTTCAGGCACATTGAACCTCCGTCCCTTAGGACAGAGCCGGAAAAAGCCGGCCAAAGACGTCTGGCTTAGACAATTACAATTAACGATCGGGCCGCGTTTACTGGCTTATTACAGAGTAATTAGTCCCGCGTATCATTTCATTCAGCACGACATGCCAAGGAGGGAGGGAGAGAAGGGTGGGGGGGTAAGCGTGGCTGGCACGGTGCTGTATGCGATGCCACGCTGTTTATTGCTCACACATAAATTCATTAACACGAATCCGGGAGACGACATGATGAAGATTTCTACCCTAGTCTTACATTTTAAAGAAGTGTTTATTGATTAAACTTGACCTGAGTATGAAGTCTCTGACCGAGCTGACATCGGACCGATGAGCTTCTCGTGTCCAGTTCTCGTTCCAGCTTGTTGGCAGTGCAGTGAGTTTTATATAAAGAGTTTTATTAAATGGATTTTTTTTACTCTCTGGATATGAAATGGTACCAATCGAAGAAAGATGATGCAAGTCAAGCGGTGCTTCAAGCTTAAAATAGTCCTTTTTTTAAACCGCGGCCCTATTAAAATCAGTATCTCGGCTGATTTAAAAACACGATAGACTGTTTCATTTCATACTGGATTAGATGATGAAACGAGTCCTTACAGGGTGAATAAATAAATAATTAAATAAGACGGAGGATTTGCAAGGTTCTGTGTCCGCTGTCCATTTACTGGCGGCACTTTGTGACATCGATGGGTTCAGTGGTTCAGATACTGAGCTAGAGATCAGAAAGATGCCAGATTAAACCCTATCACTCTTAAGTTGCCACCGTTGGGCTCCCGAGCAAGGCTGTCGAGTTAGAATGAATGAATGTTAAACAGAACAAACATTGCATGCAAACCACTGAACATTAAGTAATGTGATGAAATTAAATTTGTAAACGGACGATGGGAAACAGGATTCGGAAAACCGTAACGTTTCATTTGGAAACACTTTTTTCTTTACTTTTACTTTAAGTACCTTGAATGTGAACGTTAAAAATGATAAAATAATCGACTGGTAATTCATCAGCAGAACAAAATGCACTAAATCTGTACAAATACTAATATTAGTGTCTAGTTTCCATTACACAATTACACTCGTGTGTATTCATTGTGTATCTCGAGTGCATAAAGTGAGTAAGGAAATGACACATGGTCCGTATAACGTCTTCTGGCCCTTCGGCATTTCCTCGAAAAGGATAGAAATTGAATTTGGACTGGAAGGATTCAGTAACGGGTTCATCCGGAAGACGATGCATGAGAGATAAGTACGTAAATGAAATCGAAATCCGAGTGGAAACAGACCGAGAGCTCTTACCTGAGAACATCTTCTATGGTTCTCGCACCAGCCTAGAACATCATCGCTCTGGAAAAGACAAAAAAAAAAACCATTAAAAAAAAAGCGTTTAACATAATTAAGCGAAATTGAATTGAAGTGGCCACAGAACCGCAGCCGTGACCTGTTCGGTGACTAACTGTTCGGCCCGGTGATGCTTAATATAAAGACGGTGGTTATTTCATCGGCTGCGTTTGTAGTCCGAAAAACCAGAAGCCGTGAGTCAGGCTGAATCAGACAGGATATAAACACAGGAGTCCCACGCATCAGCACCGTGACCTCTGGCGTACGTCAACACCTAACCGCTCAGATCTCTGGAAAACTGGCAGACGGGGAATTGGACGTGACTAATGATGCTAATCATAGTGAAGTGTGTCTGCGTTTCTAGTTTGACCCGAGACACGGTGGACGGTTCTGACTGAGACTTGTGTAAAAAGGTGAACGGCTTAAAAAAAAATAAAAGGCATGCAAACACTGTCGCACAAACTACCAGTTAGTAAAGAATCTTCGAGCTCCGGAACACGTCCTGCCTTTCTTAACCGGCTTAATTATCTGTCTCTTAAATACCCCCTCTGGGCCACCACCATTTATCTTTCACAAACACAGCTCGCGCCACTTATAAGCTCCCACGCTGCCTTTGTGGGGTCTTAATAAGCTGATCGGGGGGGGAGAAGAAGAAAGCCATTATGTTTGCGAGGCCATCCTGAGGTCCGAACGGTGATGTGTAAAGGAATGTCGGGTCGGAGCGTTGTCTCGGGAGATCACGTCATCCTGCTAAATCATCGCCGATGATCCTTCAGCTGATGAGGAGCCAAAAAGCCAACACCCCTGAAATTAAACACGAGCCAAAGCAGTAACAGGTTCATTCGCCAAACAGGTTTTCAAAAAAAGGAAGGAAAGACAACTTCCATTTAAGTTTGTGGCTTTGGGGGGGAATTAAAAACAAACCGGATTACTGGATTAAAGCCTCGACTAACTAAGCCTCGCCTAATTCTCTCAATTGCCCCTTAAGATCAGTAAAACCTCTCCAAAAGTAAATATATATATATATAATTTTTTACATTTATTTTACAGTTAAATGCACGTTAGACTGCTCAGATTGTAATCGAACTTCACATTGCTCGGTAATTTAGAAATAATAATAAATAAAGGTCATAAATGTCAGACGTTTATAAGTCGAACCCAGGCGCGCTGTAGATTAGGGTTGCACCAATGCACCATAATGCAAATGTGCTCACTACTGCCTCCTAGTGTGCGTTCACTAATGTAACTAGTGAAAATGTGTGTTTCACTGCATGGACTGGGATTAATGCATATGATTTTTTTTAATAAAATAATACTTTGTTAAATGTTTCATTTGTAAGTCTAAGATATTTTATGAGAAAATCATTCAAATGGAACCAAGAGGGTTGGAATGCCAACACAATGGCCAGGATTCGAACCCACAGACTGAAGCCATTGATGACATACAGGTCTACTAGCGCTCCTAAGCTACGCTCATTTAATTTAATTGCAGCACACAAAGTCAGACTTTGTAGCACCAGCAAGAATAAAGTCTTGTATTCTTCATGAAGTAATAACGCCTCTAAAACTGTGACGTTCCTTCACAACGTGCTCTTAATGTCGACATGGAAGCACCTGCGGCTATTAAGTGTGTCATTAACATCGATTCAAAATGTCTCTTCCAAGCCAATAAAGGCAGAAGTCCAAATGCGTAACATGTTTATGACTTTTTAATGCTGCGTTTGGCTTTGTACAGTATTACGGTGCGTTGCACTACGAGACAGTTTTAGCCCCTCGTTGACCTGGAGCGAGCCGTGCGGCCGAAACTACAAACGTAAGGAACGGTGCAGGGACTCGATACGAAAACAAACAAACGAGTCTCCGGTCCATTTGTTTTAAGCCCATTTAATGGCTTATTTCACCAAACATGCGAACTGGTATCATTTTCAGCTGTTTTGCTTACAAACGCAACAAATAAGAGGAAAGAAGGAAATGGCCAAAGAGATGCAATCAAACCCAAACGCAGGATGCAAAACAAAAACAGAAAGAGCCGAAATAAAGAAAACAAGAGACGACACCGTCAGATAGACTATGTTCGGCTGCGTAACACCGCCTGCAACTCCCCCCCCCTATTATATCTTTGTTCTAAGCCTTTACACCACATGTGCAGCTGTTTCAGCTCCGAGCACAAAAGAGAGAGAGAGAAAAAAAAAACATACCAAGAAGACACGCACCGACATATCTAAACACACTTTATGACATCTGACAGCAAAAATGTCGCGTGAAATCGTTGCAGGGTTTAACCCCTCGGGGCCAGAAGGATGGCGCTCTCGCTCTGTATGCCAATTCTTTTACCTTTAAAAATGCCTAATTCTGCCATTACGCTGAGCGTTCGACGGCGTGCTTTGATTGTAATGGCTTCTGTCTGCCGTTTCCTCGTTGGAAATACCGAACAGAACTGACTCCTGATCCGCGCTCGGCGGCGCATCATGTTAAAAAGGAACCACATTCGCGTGGCTCAAACGCGGCGACTCGTGAGTGATTGTGGCAGCTGAATGTTTGCGGCCTTTTCATGTGGATCGGACGAGCTTATTGGGAAACGAGACGGGAGATTGAGAGAGACCGGTTATGAATCCCTAGTACGAAGCCAGTAAGGAAAGCTGACAGATTTAATAGGCTGACGGCACATAAGCGAATAAAAATGGCGTGCGGTCTGAAGCCGTGCAGTCGTAACGGTCCGGTGAGTCTCGAAATACATTTCCAATAACGTCTAAAAGGAAACCGAGAGCAAAGATGTGACAGAGTGACACAAACAGCAAATAATACTGTAATTATGATGTAAGCATTAAAGCCTCACCATGACGAAGCTGAGATGTAAAAAGTATGTAAGATGTTAAATTAATAAATAAAGCGGGTGAACAGGGTCATTTACCACTCGGGTGCCCTAAATAAACAATAATTCAATATTAAAGACCTAAACTCGGATTACCCTACGCCTCTGATGCCCTACGCACGTGTGGTTAATGGTAACGGCGACGCTGGTTGTGAACATGTTTTGTTTATTTGTTATCGAAGTGCTCGTCTGATTTCAATCATTGCTGGTTTAATACGGATTATAAATATTTTTGGTGCAACCTTGCACGACAGAACAAAACCCCCTGAATGAATGGACCCACTGAGACACTGAGAAGATAATAAATCAGCAATAATAAATGAACAAATAATAATAAATGTCTCGAATGCATGACTTAGTCTGCCCAAAAGTCTGCCCTTCACACCCAAAACTTCATTTTTATAGCGTATATAAACATACATAAATACTTATATATGATGATATTTGATATATTATATTATGTTGTTTTACATATTTTACATGATACGTCTCAACTTTAGTTTATCTAAACTAGGATTAATGAGTTTTCGGACCCAAAGTCACACCAGTAATTCAGCTCATGATGCAGTGAACGGGTGGGCATAGACCCGGAAAAAAAACATTTCCCGAACGAGAATTACAAGCTCGTTTAAAAATAATTTTCTTCGGCTTTTCTGGTTACAATGTTGTTAGGCCACAGCGAGGGGTGAAGAGTAAAACGGGCTTCGAGCACCCTTTCGGGTCCCCTTCTTCCTGTAAACAAGTGGATTTCGGCACAGTGTAATTTTATTACCTCTGTGACTAAGCCTATCTACATTTAACACGGTGAATTAAACGCTTTTAAAGTCGCCATCGGTCCTGAACGTGCAAACGTCTGGTTTCGTCTGTAGAGCAAAACAACACTTCAGGACGATTGGAATTTAAACCCAAGCAATAAAGAAAAATGAAATCGACTCCTGCAGGGAAACGGATGATTTTCGACTTCCTACAAGCAAGTAAAACTAATGGACTGAAACTCTAATTTGGTTTTAAGTGTTAATACAGTGATTCCAAACATTTGTTAATACTTACACGCTATGTTTACATGTAACCTTAACAATTTGTTAATAGTCCGACTGATGCTTTAGTCGAAATAGAAAACAGCTGTGTATACAGAAAAGAAAAGATGAATCCCACAGAGGCTCTAAATCTAAACCCTTCATTAATCCAGATCACTTTAAACATACATTAGAAAGTTAAAGGACCAGGTTTAGTATCTGTTTGGGTTCTGTACATGGAGGAGAAATGGGCAGCCCCTAGCCACAACGCCCGGGGAACTGTTACGGGTCCGGTGCCTCGCTCAAGCTACCAGTCCACGGCTGCCTCGTTATTACTATGATGATGTAGAATTCTGATGAAACCTTTAATATCAATAACCATCGGTGAATCAGTGTAAATGTGAGTAGCGTTAATGAAATTATTTTTAGTAGAGAAGGAAGGTAACAAACAAATGCAAATAAAAGCATTAAAATTCATTATAGAAACAAAAGCTGGTGGATTTTTGGGCGGGCGAGAGAATCGACATCGAATGGACATCCATCACATCCCACGTCACAGAAGTGTCACTCACCCATGAAAGTCAGCACTACACACTATATAAAATACACACTAAATAAAATATGCATTCAGTGATATTGGGGTAGATAAAAATGTAAACGTATTTATTTATGTATTTATTGGCGCCCTCAAACGGCCAATCGTGTCTGTACGTCGATGCCCAATCAGCCGACAGCATCACTGTTATATGCAGGCACAAATTCCCACAGCCTCGCCTGAGCACCTGCAACCAGTAACAACGATTATAGGGAACCCCCTCCATGCTTAACGACCCCATATACATCCTTACCTTTAATATTTTTAATAATAATAGATAGGGTGTGCTTTTGCTTTACCTTCGATGCCTCTCTCACAGGATTATGGGAATAAAATAGGATGTTTTTAGATGCTCTCACTAACGTCTATTCGAAACGAACCTCGGCTATTTTATTCACGCTGTCACTCAAGTTTGTGGTTTTAACGGGTGTGTGATAAAGACACTGGTTCTAAGACGCCGTTACGGTTTGAACCACAAGCCGCGACAAGCGAAGTCGTCGTAAATTGAACGCGCAGCCGCGAGGGAGGTAAAAAAAATTTCCCCTGGGTTCGATAAATCACGGTATGAAAGGTATATAGATTATAGTGCTACGGGGTTTCAAACCATTTCTTGTTCATGCTAGTCGTGGACCTTTAATAGCGTAAAGAATACTGACTGAATGGCTAAAATACCGATTCTTCTGCCATTTTCTTTTGGCTGTACAACGAGCACTACGGCACGTTGACGACATCTTCAATTAGTCTCATTCAATGTGTTGATCAAGCAATAACCTGTAAATAAAGTCAATTCTGAGCATCGTTTGTGTTCATTAGTCTTAGGAATTTAGAATTAAGCCTCCAGAAATGTGTATAATTTGTCCCTCCAGAGATGGGAGGACTTTTTCGGCTGGTACGATTTGCGGTTATGCATTACTAACATACTCATGTGGGTCAGATCACACAAAGAAACCACAAAACCCCAGGAGAGTGTAAGTCACTGGAATTACGTTTTACTGTATTTCAGTCCTTGAAAGTTGCATAAACCACAAAAGCACAGCTTTAAAACATTCGTGCCAGCTCATCGGCGTAATGTAATGGCATCACATTCATTTACAGTGTGTACGCATGTGCGTTTATATTATCCACCGATCTGAGATTATTGATGGCGTGGTGAGTCTCGACTTCCTTTTTTTGTGTTGCGAGTTTTCCTCCGGGTGCTCTGGTTTCCTCCCACCAAAGCCGGACACTAGAAATCATGGAAAATGTCAAACTATCCTAAACTATCATTACATTATACAGTCTGAGCAATGAGCATCAAGGGCCCAACAGCAGCAACCTTAGTAGTCGTGCACTGTGAACCGGCGATATGAAAATGTAAATGTATTTATTTATGTATTTATTGGCGCCCTCAAACGGCCAATCGTGTCAGTACGTCGATGCCCAATCAGCCGACAGCATCACTGTTATATGCAGGCACAAATTCCCACAGCCTCGCCTGTGAACCCTTTGGATTACTAGTCCTGTCCTTTACCAAACTGACTACATTTTATTGCACTATTTCGGCCGTGTAATGACTAGTGAGTCCGGCTAAAACTCCGCTTGGTTTGCTTTGAGTTTAGTCTACGTTTTGTCCCCACGTCCGTAAATCACAGGGCAGGATGGACCCAAGAGGAAGAGAGAATGAGATCAAGGAGCCGAGTCTGCATTGGGTGCTGCAGTTGTTCAAGCTCTGAACCGATTCCCAGCACCCACACGCGAGACACCAGAGAGACACTAGCGAGACGTTCACGGCCCCTCGCTTTTCACCAACGCTACGGTGCAAACCTCAAAACTTCTGATCTTCATCTTCACGCCGCGTTCCTGCAGGCTAAAAGAGACGCTGTGGCCAAAAAGTTCCCGTTTGATCGTTTATCAAAATGTGCGTAGAATTAAGTTCATCCGCGAGCGTTTCTTCCATTCAAGTGACGGCGATTATTAAACTATTTGAACCCAGTGTCGAGCCAGCGGTTTTTTTATTATTATTATTTTAACACTGACTTCTGCATTCACGGTGACTCGGACTCTCGCTTTTCATCTCTGTGCCTATTCAAGAGTCGGAGAAAAACACCAGGAACGAGCACACCATGCACAAGTGTGCTACACCATTTGCTGAGTTTCGGGAGGGGTCGGGGACGGGGGGGTGGGGGTTCTCCTCTAATAACACGTACCTAGGTGGGCAAGAGGAAAAACAGCCGTAAGAACTGAGCACAGCCCTCCTCTTTCAAGCAGCCACACTTTAAAGTGCACTTAATGACTTTCCCACCCACCAAACCAAACACACACTCGAGTCGAGCGGTATGTCAAGTACCGACCATTAGCCGCCGTTTTCACAGTACAACCAGCCATTAAGGATTCTGAAGCACATGGTGGACTTCGCTTTATTCGGGGCTCATTTGGGCCCCATAATAGAACTGAAAAAAGTTTATGATTGATTATTTGAAATACTGTGGAATTATATTTACCGTTTTTAAGGATTAGAACTAATATTAATAATAAGCTATTATATAATCATAGCTAGTTTTTTCATTTCTTATTTTAGCATTTTAACTGTTGGTATTTTCCACCAAACTATAAACAACTATACTAAAATAAATAAATAAAAAATAATTGAGCAGCCGTGTCCTGGTGGTTAGAGAACCCGGGCCTGTGTTCAGGAGGTCGCCGGTTCGAATCCGTGAGCCCTGGAAGGCACAGGACCCAGGCTTCATGACTAGGGCTGCCCATCGTGCCAGCACACTTGTTCTCTCCTGCCCCCTAGTGTGTGTTCACTAGACCAGTGTGGTAAATGTAGGCATTGGGTTAAAGGCGGATAATTTAATCTTCAGTGTTATGAAACCTAAAGATGTAGAAGAAAATTCATAACATAACATAACAAGAAAATCCAAATCTTTTTTAACAGCAGCAGCATCGCTTGTGCAAACATCATCTGTTTAGGAAAGTCGACATTCATCCCGCTTATCAAAAATGTAGAATAACATCTAGATAAATCAGCGGCGGTTGATGAAACTCTACGTGCACGATGATTTAGAAAGAAAAATAAAATGACAGAACTTGATAAAAATGAAATTGCTAACTGATAAGAATGTGGAGGCTTTATTAGGTTTTTGCAGCAGTGTAGCAGTCAGAAGGAAACGAGTCACACGAGTCGATGGAGGAATAGAATCCATGAAACATTATCAGTCCTATAATCAAATGTGACATGCAGTCAGAAACGAGCTGAAGAGAAAATCTCAAACTCATGAACGTTCAACACGGTCACTGACAAAACATCACGAACAGAAACTTAGTGGGCCTTAAAAAAGCATCGACCAAGAAAATGATCGATACCAAAGGTGTGCAAATCAAAGAGTGTTTAAACGGTTGCAGGTGCATTTTAGTCTGGAAACCCTTCCTCCCTATTTATCCCTGCTGGGGACAACACACTGGAAGTTTCGTTAGTAAAAAGGATAGTAAAGTATCTCCAATACTCTAAAAATCTCAGTTCTTCAGAGACTGAAAATATATTGTGTGTGTGTGTGTGTGTGTGTGTGTGTGTGTGTGTGTGTGTAGATAGGTAAATAACTATATATGTATTAGTGTGTGTGTGTGTGTG
>JAOTRQ010000003.1:2908294-2919109 GCA_028565875.1 Hoplisoma paleatum | reverse complement strand
GACTACTGGACAATTTCACATTTCCCATCAACCTAGTGCATGTTTTTGGACTGTGGGAGGAAACCGGAGTACCCGGAAGAAACCCACGCTGACACAGGCACATGCAAACTCGGCACAGAAAGTCTCCTCCCGATCCGGGGATCGAACCCGGGACTTCTTGCTGAGAGGCGACAGTGCTATAACCACTCAGCCCCCGTGCCACCTCCTAGATGATTCCATGGTTATTATCTTCTTTATGCTTTGCCTAATAAACAACTTTTATTAGGTTACAAATTTTACGATTACGTAAAATGACTCCAACTAAACTAATTGTCTGCGTTGAGTAAAGTCCTTGTTTAAATGCCAAGATTTAGACTGTATATTATTAGATCATTTCAAGTCCAAAAGTTTAGCTGATTAATCTTTACATAGAATATTAAACTTAATGGTTATTCTTGAATGTGATGCGTATTCCAATGATTCATTTATTCCTACCTGGCCATTTTCACGGATCATGATGTTGTCATTATGACGATCTCCTATTCCTAGAACATATGTAGCTACACAGTAACCAGCACAGGACAGAGTAAACTCCTCGATAGCCTGGTCCAGTTTATCCCTGAAATCAACCACAAAAAACAACACTTATTTAGCCATACTGATACAAAAGTGAACAAACATACACTCATCCTGACTCATGAGGATTGTCTTCTTAAATAAATCTCTTATAATGGAGGAATAATGACAAACAAATGAATTACCACCTGGCAATAAGCTTGTTGGAGATTCCATAATAAACTGTTAATATTAATTTAAGTACAGATAAACCATTTTGGGAAAGAAAAGAACATTATTTATAAAGCAATGTCCAGCATGTAATGTAATTTAATTAATAACAAGTGTTCATAGTTATAGATTAGTGACTATAAATCCTTTATTTAAAAAAAGGAATACAAATTTATTACACAGTTCTAAATAGCCGGTCAGGCAGTCAATTGAAATGAATGCATTTATCGACTCACATGCCAGAACAACCACAGCATTTACAACAGTAGTGATGCATCATGACTAGGATGGCAAGGTTTAACTGTTTAATGTGCCCCATGTGTCACGTTTATTTCTCAGACCATTGACGGATGCACATTAAATAATAGACACTTAGGACCAGAGTTTGAGTGCAGCTGAGAGAGCAATTTAGCACTGCAGATTGCTGCATACAGTTTACAGAAGGCGGTCAGATGTTCACCCCATCATCTCAGTCTCGGGGGGACTGATTTGATACTTCTATAATGGGAATTCATCTCTTGTTTCACAGAACCAATCAATGGACTTCCCGTTTAACATCCGCTAGAAACAGGAACAAACACTGAAATAAGATATACCTAAGTAATATGAAATAAAAAAGATATAGAACATCTTACAGATATACATATTATAACATGGTCACTGGTTTAGATGTCATGCCCTGCTACAATGAAATCCGTCCTGTTTGTAAAGAGTGGGTTCATTTCAATTTAAAACAAGATGGCAGGAGCTTTACCACAAAAGCATTGATACGTACTAAGGATAATAATAAATTAATAAATTGCATTTAGCCAAAGCGACTTACAATGAGCAGACAGGGTTAAGGGTCTTGCTCAAGGACCCAGCAGCATAGCGGAGTGTAGCAGAGCCTGGATTTGAACCCCCAACCGTTGGGTTCCCAGCCCAACGCTCTACCCACTAGGCTACACTGTCCCAATTTGTGGGACAGTACAGGATTATTTGTGTTTAATATGTGTATGATGTGTATGAAATGGTATACAAGTGTATTCATTTGCAGGTTCCGGGTTATCTGTGAAGTTTAGAAGGCACATTAATACTTATAACTTACTTAAATAATTGTTTCTTGTTTGTTATGATTATGAATAAAGAATGACGTTATATGTGTGTAATGTATGAGAACTCTTGCCAGGACAAATCTACCTACAGGTATGAATAAAGCATCCTGAACCGGAACCGTATTGAGCCTCGTATCATTTTCGAACACACCCTATACACCCCATAGGAAGACAGAAATAATGGTGAAGTGCACCAATCTGGCGTAACATTCTGACCTAACATCCGTCCACACAGAACCTTTGAGGATATAATAATGTTCAGGGTCTCGTTATTAATAGATAATCAGTGTGATTCGATTCAGCTGTCAGTGGTCATAATGCTACGTCTGTTTGCTGGTTATATCTCCCGCTGAGTGTGCAGGTGAGACGGTAATACCGTCTAAAAGCAGCATCAGCGTTTTAACAAATGGAAAAACCCGATCATATAATCCACCGCGGTGCTGCTCCCGGAGTTTCCTATCAGACCAGGAGGCAATTTAGAACCTTACGAAGGGTCACGTGGACACACGGCGACCCTAAACGTCTCCAGGTCGTGTTTTATACACAAAATCGTCCCGCTCTGCCAGACTAGGCTACAAAGTCAAGAGCAAATGACAGAAAATTATGTTAAACAAGCAATTACTGTGTGTGTGTGTGTGTGTGTGTGTGTGTGTGCAGATGGCAAAACCTACTCTGTTCCACTATATAGACTCAAAACCAACTCAGCATTTAATACAGTTTATACACCACCCTACTACACCACACTACAGCGCCACACTACTACACCACTACTAGTAACTCATACACTGCACAACTACACCATACTAGTACAGCACACAACAACTCCACACTAGTACACCACGCTACTAGACCATGCTAGTACCCCATACACCACGCTACTACACCACACTACAGCTCCGCGCTACTACACCACGCTAGTACACCGTACTAGTAACTCATACGCCACGCAACTACACCGGACTATTACAGCACACAACAACTCCACACTAGTACACCACGCTACTAGACCATGCTAGTATACTACGTTAATACACTACGGAAGTATATTACGCTACTACATAATGAGAGTACCTCATACACTAGTATACACACACACACACACACACACACACACACACACACATACACATATATATATATAACATACATAACCAGTGCTTCCAGTAGATGTGAAGGAAGTCCATATGAATGTTAGAAAGACAACGCCGAGCTTTTATAACAATAAAGACGCCGTAATCCATAAAAACAATGATTCAAGAGCCTGACAACAATCTCATTCACTAACTTGAAAAAAAACATTGTTTTTAATTATTCATCACCACAGACACTCCATGCAACAAGTGCTACAACTGAAGTGCTGATCTGGAAGTGTTCCAGCAGAAATTTTACTCTGAGCTGAGATCAATTCTCATTCGGACACAAAATTCTTCAGATTCTTCTCTAAACTTTTTCACTTATAAGTTCCTATAATTTAAAAGTGTCTAGGTTTGACATTTACATTTTACAGTATGTATACAAAGCACCACTTTGAGCAATCGAGGGTTAAGGATCTTGCTCAGGGGTCCAACAGTGGCAACTTAGTGGTAGTGTGGCTTGAACCGGTAATTTTCTCATCTCTAGCCTGGTACCTTTACCACTAAGTCATCACTCCCCTCCGATTCTGAACTCCTGCACTTTAAATTCATCAGCTGGGTGCCACCTAGAGGTTGCTATTGGAAATTGCCGCAGGGCAGAATGACCGGACTATGTGTCTGGGGTCTTCTGAACCAAACGCTTTAATGAAATGGAAATAAAAGGAATCTTACTCACATCCGATCATCATCATGGCCACGGCGAAGATCTTCTCCCCGTCTGTAGTGGGGGCTATGTTTCCGAAGCCGATGCTGGTCAGACTGGTCATGGTGAAGTACAGCGAGGTGATGTATACCGAGTCCTTGCTGGGGCCGCCCTCCCACTTGCCCGTGCTGATATTAAAGCGGTACGGCGTGCCCACCGCCTGGCCCAGCATATACAGCCAGCTGTCGGTTCGCACCACGTTGGCCTCCTCGTCGATAACCTCGTAGTCGCCGATGCTGTACCAGATGCAGGCCAGCCAGTGTGCGGCCAGGCCGAACACGCACACCAGGAGTACCAGCACGGCGGCGCCATATTCGATATAATGGTCCAGCTTACGGGCCACGCGACCCAGGCGTAGCAGACGCACCACCTTCAGAGAGCTGAAGAGACTACTGATGCCCTGCAGACCAAACGGAAGAATCATAAAGACGTTCATTTTCATTTCTACTTAGAAATGTAGAGACACCTTATTTATTTTCGACATTCTACACACATGAGTGCGATGAAGCGGTGGGTCACGTGACCTGGCCTCCACCATCACCGGCGACAGTGAACGGCGACGTTTCAGCAGTAAATGTTTAATTTATAGTCGTGGGTTTTCGACCGGACAGTCCGATCATCTGGTCCGTATTTTGGAGTGGGTACAGACGTGAGACCGAGTGAACCCACTGATTTCTCCGACATGACTCTGTGATGCGCAACACGGCCCCCCCTGCAGGCGCGTCTGTGCTAGTGCTGGTGATTCTGATTCAGTTTAAGGTACCCGGTTAATATGAGTCAGAGTCAGTAAGATGATTCGGTTCGGTCGATTCGTCTGAATCAGTCGCTCATCATTGTACTTACATACAAAAATTATAAACATGTCGAAATGTCAATAGCTCATAAAGGTGTATAACAATTACAAAACACGAGGATAATTATTAATAACTTTATTTTAAAACTTATTTCTGATTGGTTCAGAAAGAGTTGATTCACATATACAGTCAGTATTAGTGGCAATTCTGCAATTCACTCTTTCAATGAAAGAAGTCAGTATGGAGCTGCGTTTTTATCATAACGCTGGATGCTGGCGGGAACATTTCCTGATAAAAAGTTTGTGCTCCCTGACCGGTGAACAGATCTTGCACCATAACACACTCGGCTCAACAAATAAATAAATGCAGTACGTTCACTCGAGCTTAAAAGTGAATCAGCAGCAGAATATCGACGAGCAAAGTGAGGTCAAGCATGACCACGGAGCGTCGCTTTGTATGTGTTTGTGTGAACCCCTTACACACACACACACACACACACACACAGACGTCTATGCACAGCGTTCAGGTTTAAACTGAGCAGAGTAAATGAATGAAAGACTGAATAACCCGTGTTGACATGCTGACGGAACCCCAGTGGCCTCGACACAGTGGCAGCAGAGAACAGTGTAAGCACGGCGGTCTTTATTTACACCCCTGACGCACACGAATAACGGCCTGACAGCTTATAAAAAAAGGCTTTAAAACACACTCTGGGGTTGTATCATGGTTACCACGATGCTCCCACGCCGTCCTGGATGAATGCAGTTATTGAGTTAGTCATCTTTGAGTAAATAGGTGTAATAACAACATTTTAAAAGTGACGCACAGCAGCCGTCTGACAACGCGTACACATTTATCAGGCCTGACATTATGCTAATATTGTGTTATTGTTACGTTCTGCTCCGGTAACGATGCTGCGCCGTGCATGCTGACACTTTTCATTCAATATAACAGCTCGTCTGTTCCTAACACATCGATTGTTTATAAAATGTTTAATGTACTGTTAACACACAGATCGTGTACTAACAGATGCAACGGTTACCTGTTTATCACATCGGCTGCTAGAGATGCGAGAATTGCACTAAGTTTGACAAGGGCTACACGTGAAAACGGCACAGTCCATAAAGAGCAGCGACACAGACCACAAGGAGGCGCACCATAGCCATTGTTTAATCGAAACGCTTACCATTTTAAAGTATTGACTCTCTGTATACGTCGGTGCCTCCAGCGTTTGAGTTGAATTCTGATAAGAGCGTGGTCATATTGTTTTGCCTGATTGGCGAATATAACAAGCCTGTATAGAATCTGATTACGATCGTAACTGCTGTAAACGCTAAAGAATCTAAAATCTCTCGTCTGGTGGAACCGTTTGGCTTCTGCTTGATTAAATGCGGCTCGTGGATCTCTTGTTCTGCACATTTTGAACTCATCAGCGGTTTAAATGACTCAATCGTTGTTCAGCTGCCTCGTTTGCCTCCAATAAACATTGAGACAAGACACACACACACACACACACACACACACACACACACACACACACACACACACACACACTAGTGTTTTAGACTATAAAGAGCTGTAGACAGAGAGTAATGCATTTAGAAACAGACTAATGTCTTTAGAGATCAGTAATGCAGGTAATAGATCAATGCGGGTAATACATTACAGGAATAGATGCACTATATCAGCAAGTATCACAAACGGCCCTCATATTCAGTCAACAATTATATTTCATTGTCACTCACATGAGGGGGGAAAAAAGAACTAGTAAACAATAAAGCATGCACTCACGACGAGATTGTAAATCCTAAATTTCATTTTGTCGTTATAATACTGACAATATGTTGCAAGAAACGTCACATCGTGATCATTTATCACATCACTTATGAATTGCTTCGTAAATTCTTTGGTGCGTTCCACAAGCTTCAAGATCTTCACACATTTGATCAAATATCGCGTGAGTTGCCGTGGACCACAGCGAGAGCTCTTTGCCGGGGTGTTTTGTTTACCAGACGTCGCTCGAACACGGATCGTACTAACACCGAATGTTTACCGTCCCCGAGTCTACCTGAACCAATGGATTCGGAGCCGGAGCGATCACACTTGTCGAACGAATCGTGTTTCTGTGTGTGACTACACCCCTTGGACACTTTGTAAGAGGAAGCTGTTTGTTGGTACAGACCATTAGGCTTGGAAGACTTTGAGGTGGAAGAGGAAGAGATCAATTAGAGGAAGAGTGAACAAACCATTAGACAGCAAACTGAATACAGGATGTTCTGAACTATTCATATTGTCATCAAGAGTCGACTACTGAGAGTAGTGTAGTATTCTAGTATAATATAACTGTATAATAATAATAGTATTAATAATAATAATAATAACAGTATGTGTCTCTTACATGGTTACGTCTTAACGTTTACATGTACGTATGTATATTTTTTAGCGCATTCAATTTGCAAAATGCTTCACAACCACATGAAGAGAACAAGACTGTATCTGCCCCTATTGCTTCGACATCCGTACCCACCCGGCTAGCTACCCCTGACCTTACCCAACCCGTCCGGCCTGATCTGTCCTATAAACATTGTTCATGTCAATTGTTGTCTCGGTTCATACAGAACCAACATTCAATCTGACGTATTAGAAATACATCCCGGTGTTCATAAAGCGTTCATAAATACCATGGATGAAAATAAATGTAGGGCGGCACGGTGGCTTAGTGACACAGCAAGAAGTCCCGAGTTCAATTTCTGGAGTTTGTATGTTCTCCCCGTGCCTAAGTGGGTTTCCTCCGGGTACTCCGATTTTCTCCTGTGGTCCAAAAAAGGACACTAGGACGATGGTAGTCGTGAAATTGTCACATCGAAAGACCTGAAATCGTTTCCGTAAAAGCACTTGCTAGGTAACTCTGGGGATCGGTAGTGGCCCAAGAGTCGGATACAACCGGAAACGGGTAAACACACACAACACACACACAAACACATACACACAAATAAATCTATGTAAATAAAATCTGGTGAATGCTTTGGCTGCAGGAGATCCACGATTAAATGTAAGTCCGTCACTTTCTGTGTCACTTTCTGTGTCGTGTTCCATTTGAGACGATACTAAGACGTAAACATTACATTACAGTACGTTTATGTACGTGTGCTGCACGTTAACAGGTGTGCTGGGGTCAGAGTGCAAGGCCAAACATCGTACGGCGCCCCTGGAAGAGACAGGGTCAAAGGTCTTAGCTGCCTAGTAGAAAATAAAACCCCAATTCTCTAATGGATTGTCCAAAACTCTACCCACTAAGCAACACTCTCTCGATATAAAAAGAGTTTAGCTAGAGGACATAATAACTTTCACTAGCAGAAGGTTTATAGTTCGTGAGGAGTGATACGTTTGTGTGACTTCGTGTATCCATATATTTAGAGGAAACGTTCCCCGCAGTCGCACTCAGAAAAGTCCAGATTGCAAAAGCCAAACTTTCTGGTTTTAAAGCATCAATCAGTGTTGCCTGCAGTCTGAACCGACAGGAACTAGAAGACTGCCAAGAGTAAAGATTAATGCTCCAGCACATTTCGCTGGAGAGAATCATGTACTCATTACCACCGGAGCGAGTGACTCCTGATAGACGTCGCGTTTGGCTGCAGTGAAGGTGAATTAATAACAGAGCTGAGAATTTTCCCGCACCGCACAATTTCAAAATGATTAGGATTAAGAGAACACAAGTGTAGTTATAAAACTTCTTAACGCAGAGCCACAGATGCTTAAATTGTATGGAAGATAAATTCAATGCTGATTACATTATCATATAGTAAATGCGATCACCTTGTACACAAATCCCACCGCTATCCCTCGTTTTATTGCCTAATTTAGTCGGATTTAATATAATCCCACCACAACCGATCACTCATAGCCCAGTGATTCCCATCGGCCATGTGAGCGGTACCGTCAGCACCGTTTCACCTGCACGAGCCGAGTTCGTACGTGGTTCAGCCTTTTGCACGGAGAGTCACACCCTGATCGGTATTAATCCCCAAGCCTGCGCTGTCTCTATAAGCCAGCAGACGTGCACCATTCACTGCCATTGCTAATAAACATGAGGATTCGGATGAATCAGAATCAGAATCAGAATCAATCGGACACGTATGTATGTATAATCAGACATACAAGGAATGTGTCTCTCTAGCAATAACAGTGATAGTAATTTAAGCTTATATGAATGTACAGAACGCAGTAGTATGCACAGTATACATGGATATACAGGGACGATTCTACTGTATATAGCACGTTTTCCAGAGATTAGAGAATATTCATTAGTATACAGAATAAACTTAATTAAATACAATCTGCTGTCGACGTTTAGTACAAACCGCCTAGTAAAAACATCCCAGTATTTTTCTCCTGTCTACATATTTTAAAAAATAAAACTAAGTATAACATTGACTGGTTTCTATTAGCAGGGATTTAAATGTAACTGCCTGTGTAAATGTTTTAAAAGTAAATATAATAATAATAATAATAATGTCTCAGTCATTAGTATCGTCAGGCCATGTCACTGTGGGGACAAATATCAGACCATTATAAATGCTATAGTGTGCTTGTTTTGCTTGCTAATTTAGTCAATTTCTTATTTCTAATTATTATTATCTATAGAATAAAAGAAGTCATTTTGTTCAGACACTGAAGAGGAACCCAAAGATTTGAAGGTCTTTCTCCAGAGCAGAATATAAACCTTCGCTGTAAGACTTCATGATTCAGCAAGACGACACGGCAGCTACTCTCAGTCTGTAAAATGATTCAGAGAATCCGGAAGGAACGACCTGCCACAGGGACCGGAATGAAATACCTTCACCAGAGATGCTGCGCGTCGGTATAACGCACAGCCATCTGTGGTCATACATGCAACGACAGAGCAATTTCGGCACTAATGGTTCTGTGTTGAGGATGCAGCTCTGCTATCAAACACCCTGCAGTGAAACTTCATAGACTGAAGCTAATTAAAGGAATACGCAGACGCGGCGAATATAAACCAACGTTTGTCTTGCGCATCTGCGCTGTAGGTACGATTAGCACAGCCACAGAAATTCTGCATGTTATATACGTATAATTGTAAAACACATTCAGAAATTGTAGATTAGTGCTTAACACTGTCTGCTCATAGCAAGAAGTTCCGGGTTCGATTCCTAGGTGATCCGGTGCTTTCCGTGCTGAGTTCGTGCATACGTGTCATGTCCTCCGGGTACTCTGGTGTCAGTCCAAAGACATGCAGTCAGGTTCATTGGAGATGGTGAAATTGTCGTGTATGAATGTGTGTGTGTCTGTCTCTGAACCGTGCACTGTCGTCCTGTTCAGGTGTTTAGTGTATTCACCCAATGTGTGTCCCATAGTGATCCTACATAGGATTAAGAGCTGATAATACTAGATACAAGATGGATGGATGGATGGATGGAATGTAATCCATGGAGATATTTGACCAAAGCCACATGAGACCCAGCTGAGATGATTCAGGATGATTTGAATCTCTGAGTGAAAGCAAACCAGTCAACAAGTGCTCAGCACATTTGAAAACTCCCTCAAAACTACAGAGGAGCCATTCCGGGTGGCTCCTCGTGAAGCAGAGGGATTGAGAGAACACTAACGAGCAAAAGTTAAAAATATAAAAAGTCGACACCACAAACTGTACGAGATAAACAAACGTACCTCATCTACATTCTCAAAAGCATTGATGACATCATAGGGGAGGCAGGAGAGCAAATCGATGACAAACCAGGTCTTCACATAGTTCATGCGGATGAGCTTGGGGTCTGATATGACCTCCCCAGCCGGACCCACAAACGTGGTGTGGAAATTGAGAACAATATCCACTAGGAAGATGACATCCACGATGCTGTCCACCACCAGCCAGGTGACGTTGTTCTGCTTGGTTTTGAAGGAGACGTTATAGGGAACCATGATGGCCGTGTAGAAGGTGAGGATGAGGATCACCCAATCCCAAGTGGTCTTGAAGGTGCAGTAATGAAGGATGATGTGGGGCGGCGTTTTGGGCGTCTCTTGTTTGTACTGAGGGAGAATGTCTGAACCCAACTGCAATACCTACCGAGTTAAAAAAAATGAGAAGAATTGTACTGTTATGTTCACAAGATCTTTAATATGCAGTGTATCCATCCTGACATGTAAAGAAACCCCCAAACTGCTCAAACTGGTGTGTTTGAGGATTTTTTACCTCAGGAACTAGGGCTGTCCACAACCAAGGATTTCGTTGGTCGACCAGTGGTCGTCATTTACTTCAACTAATCGACTAGTAGTCGACTAAAAATACCATTTAGACCGGGATA
>JAOTRQ010000003.1:2889564-2904227 GCA_028565875.1 Hoplisoma paleatum | reverse complement strand
AGGAACCATTTGGTGCCACCAGATGCTCATTGTAAACAGAAAAAAATTATGGTTTTATTTCTTTTCCTCGCACGTTCCCATCTGAGCACTGAATGTGGATGATTTGTTTGTTTTTAATTTCAGGGAAGCCCACGGTGAGTCTCATCACATAAAAGAAAATTGCCATCCATGTAACCCACACCCACCCACCACCACCCACTTACCCCCCTTGAGCTACTATACGATGATCTGCAATGCAGTGCCAGGGTCCCCCTGTACCTCCTTCTCTCCCCTCCCATTCCTCCATCTCTCCCTCTGCAGTATCTTACACTTAAACCCCCTGCTAGTGATGCTGCAGATGGGAGACCCAACCTCAAGCGTCTCATAGCCTCGGACAGACAACAGCCAGTGTTACACCGCCCCCTGCAGTGATGAGACAACATCACAGTTACAATACTATCTTTCCAAAGAAGAGTTTAAAGCTGAATGAATTGCTTAAAAAACTAAAAAACTTCAACATAAAACACCAATAATCCATATAATACCTGTACTGCCAATACAGTATCCAATATCATAATTTATTTGCTACCTATAAACAACTAATGAGCTATTTACTGGGACTGATTATACAAAACTCTTTCGAATCAGAATCACAAACACTTTATTGATTCCAGAATAAGAAAAATATAAAATAAAATTATAATTAGTATAAAATATGTAGAGTAATGTACATTTCTTAAATCTCTTGATGTATCTTGGTGTCTATAATGATTATAAGTGCCTTTAACGTGAATTATTGCATTTCAAATCAAATCGAGATTTATTTGTCAAACAAATCGGATTAACAAAATTAACAATTATATTAAAATCGAGATTTTAACTAGAGTATGTGTTACACTCAGTCTCTATTTCTCATGTAAAGATCATCCAGCCGTCTTCTGTAGTTCAGTAAAAATATTTTGTCTGTCTGGATTTGCATAGACCCTCCCTGGCACCATTTATCACGTAGTGGCGTAAACACGGGATGGGTGCGGCGTGGCCAGCAACAGCGCTTAAACGGCTCGTTCTGAACCTGAATTCATTTGTTAGTAGTACGTACAGTTTGTTACTGCATATTAATGTTTAGTATCGATCAATAAATCGTTCCTAATAAATAAATACATTAATAATGCCAAATTTAGCAGGAGCTCGTTCTCCTGTGCCGGCGGCGGCGGTTATTCTGACCCGTCTCTGCACTGACCAGATAGTCGACTCTTTTATTTGAGTGACGTCGAGAATCCTGATTGGTTTAGAGGTTGAAACCACTTGTTGTCATCCAGATGTAGAAATGCTGAGTGGACCCTCTTCTTTTTTTAAAAGCCCCTCACCTCCAAACCACCCCACCCCAACCCCATCTCATAGAGTTCATGGCTTCCTATTATGCAGCAGATTTTTTACCAGTCGCTGTGAACCTTCTAGCGAGAGATTAAAAACAACCTCCACCAGGCTCTTTTATGAACCCTAGCAAAGTGGGTATAACATAACAAATGTGTGGAGTCAACTGGTAAGGACTGTTTTGTTTGTTTGTTTGTTTATTTGTTTGTTCAGCTTGTGTAGTAATAAGGCTTAACTGGTTAGATTCTAAACATGCCTTTAGTTATAGGTGTTTAAAATAATGAAATAAGTTTTTTTTGTGTTGAACACCGATGATCCTGCAGCAAGTTCTATTTGTTACAGACTTTTATTTTGTACCTGTTCATCTGGTGTTTTAGTGCTTCAGGTAATAGGCTAGTATGCAAAGTTACTGGTTCAAGCCTCTCTTCCACCAAGAGTGTTGGGGCCCCTGAGCAAGGCCCTTACGTGTACGCTTTTGTGTACGCTTTTACTTGCAAGCCGCTTTGGATAACTAAATGCTAAAGGCTGAAAATGTAATAACATCACGGATAAAATAAAAAAATATATCTTTCAAAGAGGTTTATCAAAGAGGCACATTGATTATGTGCTCAAATTGAACTGTTTCGTTCGTGATAGGTTTCCCAAGGGGGCGCTATTGAGGAGCTGGCTTACCGCGTCTCGACCCAGGCTGCTGCTGCTCATCGCTGGCCTGAAGAAACCTCGAGTCACATTGATGAGAAGGAAAAGAATGAAGCGCACAAAAGTAGCCAAGAGCACCTAAACGGTAAATACGACCGATTCGGATGATAAGCTTAGTGATGCTTCTGTGTTATATAACTTATTCTTTACTTTATTATACTTTACATTGTGGTGAATTACAGTTCTAAAACTATTTCTTTTACAGAGCACATAGTCGTACGTCACACTTTCTGTACATCAGATCACCGAGCTCCTAAATGGAAGAATGGAAGAAACCCCAGACATGGAGGAACGACCTTCTCACTTCATCTCAACGAATTAAACCTGTCTCATTCCCACAGATGGAGACCGGGGGCTCGTCTTACACCACATTCAGTCACCGGGGTGACTGTCCATTCATCCTTCAATTCAAAGATACCCAATGAAGGGGGACAAATAATTAATTCCTTCGCTGTGTGTTTATAAGTTTTGATTTATTTAGGATAAACGTGCTTGAGAAAAGTAAAGAAATTCCAAAAGATGGCAGAAAAATGAACCTACACCATGTGGGATGAAACACACAGTCGATTGTGTAACGTGCGATCGTATTTTTACACACACACACACACACAAGGATTTAATCCTCTGCATTTAAATGTACAAATTAGTACACACACTAGGGGGGAAGTAACGAACAAACGTGCCTGGTGTCGGTAAGCAACCCTAGCCACAACGCCCAGGAAGGTGGTTCGGTGCCTCACTCAAGGGCCCTTCAGTCATGACCTGTCGACTCTCCTGTGGAACCGACAACCATCAGGCCTAAACTGCACCAAAACTGTGATGTCATAGATTAGTGTGACATATTATCAGGTAGCTTTTTTAAATATATTAAAAACTGGAACTACTAGCAAGTCGGATGTGTGTGCGCTCACTGCTGCCCCCTAGTGGGCGTTTCACTGCACGGATTGGATTAAAAAACGAAAGAATAATTCCTACGTGTGTTAAAAGCTTAAATGTTTAACTCAGAACTGCTTAAAAACTCGCAAGTCAAATTAAAATGTTGGACCGTATAAAAGGACCGAATTCAGAACAACTTAAATAAGAATTTTATCAGTTGTGTATTAACTGTGTGTGTATGTGTGTGTAAAGCACATTCATCAGTGATATTTATCAGTTTTCTTTAAGATATTAAAAATACATATTAAAATGAAACCAAACGTGTTGTTCTTTCTTCTCGATTTTATTATTATTAATTATTAAATGTAGCTTTTTATTTACAATCAGTAAATAAACACAATATTATTCCCCGCCTGGTTTTCTCTATTAGAGGGAAATTCACATTTGCATGGCAAATTAATTTAATTATCAAAAAAATAATAAGTTACACTTCACAAAAAGTGTAAATGGTTTAATTACACATGAATTTACTTTTGATGCCAGAATTTAGTTCCAAATTCTAAAGAATATCTGAGATAAAAATGAGATCCAAGAAACATGGCGTGACTTTTCCAAAGAGATTTGAGTTATAAGTTGAATTAGTGCTTAATAAAGTCATTATAATTAATACAATTATTAAGGTCAAAAGAAAAACCAGGGTTCCGAGGATGAATACGGATGTTCAAGGAAACAGAAGATTAACAGCACACATATAAACCATCGTGAAAGATCTCCGGGACCAAGCAGCTATGTGGCATCCACATTGCCATCGGCGACACCGTCTTATTTCATCATCACATTTCTAAAACATTTCCACTGTTTATGTGGACGTCCCTGGACAAGCATCTCCAACGCGTTCGCATGTAAAACTAGCGGCGGTCTCAGGTCTCGGTGTAACACAGTGAGAGCGGGGAACGGCTGGACTGCTGGTGGCGCCGTCGTTACTTCACAGCAAACTTCTGCTGGACGAGTTTGTACTTCTGCAGCTCCTGTTCAGAAACCGACGGCTGCAGGACGTCCAAGGCTTGGCTGAAATCCTCAGCACAAAGCACAAAGGCAGATTCATCGGACTCCAGACCTGCCGAATCAAGCAAACAAGCAATGAGAGAGAGAGAGAGAGAGAGAGAGATTAATCATTTTCAAAAAGTTTGGACACCCCCTGCTTAAGGTGTCGAGTTGGATTGCAATAAGATTTTGAGGGTTTGTGGTCTAGCAGGAAAAAAAAATCTGTTTACATGACCCCGGTGGTTTAAACCAATAATAAAAAAGCATTTTAACCTTCACTGATGCGCAGAATCTTCCTCTTAATGGCAGACGTCATGGCGTCAGAGCAGAGCGAATAAAGATCGGCCCCGGTCAGCTGAAGTGGACATCGCTCCACTATTTCTGACAGATTCACACTGGGCTCGAGTTTGAACCTGAGTGAACACAAGAACATCCGAACAGCATGTGAACAGTTTGCAGATGTACAAAAATACGATCAGAAAGACGTTAAAAAGTCGCTGACTTTCGTAATATCGCCTTGAGAACCTGCAGCTTTGAGTCCTTGTCCTCGTTTATACCGACATAAACTAATTTATCAAACCTGAAACGATAAACAAAATCGAAACAGCTTTAATACACGAGCAGGAACTCCGAAGAATTAAAGTAATTAAGTTTTTTAAAAAAGAGATTTAAAGTGGTTTAACCTGCCCGGTCGAAGTAAAGATTGGTCCAGTAAATCGGGTCGGTTGGTCGCTCCAATCACGAACACGTCACCAGATGAATGCAGCCCATCAAGCTCAGCCAGGAGCTGAGATACAACCCTAACACAGTCCAAAAACATGCCGAATTTACCCCCAGCATGTACCTCTGTGCCAGGATGTATGCACTTGTAGTGAGTTAATGAAATAAAATAAAGCTTCGGCCGAATAAAACCCCTCCACTGAACATATTTATCACCCGATGTGCTAGTTGAAATGACAAAGACTGCAAGAAGTAACCAAGCAGGCCACAAGGAGGCGCACTACACCCATCAAAACAATGGAGTGCATAGGCGCTCACTACAGAGTATTTCTACAATCCAACATTTAATATCATTTGTTGTTCAATATCGATCCGCTAAAATCTACGACGACGACGACGACCTTTCTCACTCGACGCTAAAAGCCGGTGGGTAAACACAAACGTGACAGAAACCCTCAGAAATGCAGCACCCTCTAGTGTCATGGTGGTGAATCATTTCATTCAGTTGTCGACGTATAATATCAGCCTTTATGTGGCACAGTAGAACTGACACTAAACATCATTCCGGGTCCTTTCTGCATGTAGTTCCCATGTTAGTTAATCATAATGAAACTGGAAACCCCCATCCGTGCTTAAAACATTGATACTATTCTATTAAGTATTAAATAAAATCCAGTAAGTGTGTTTAATGCAAACACAACAAAAGGAACCTGTCCATGACGCCGCCCGAGTCACCACTGCGTCCGCGGTTCGGCGCCAAAGAGTCCAGCTCGTCGAAGAAGACGATACAGGGAGCGGCACTGCGAGCTTTAGAAAACACTAACACAAAGAGAAAAAAATTATTTACAACATTTTATTTACTATTTATTATACGGGGGGTGAATACACACCGTGTGCCAACTGCCAACAGACTTGTTGTCTACATGCAATACATAAACAAGTGCAATGTGTAACATATAATGAGTTACTCAGTATAATAAAGCTTAGAAACAGGCTTATGAAGCCTTATTATTTAAGTCATCATTAATAAGCAGATATAAAGCATTAGTAGACAGGAACAAGGAACAGAGATTCTACATTAGTGCCAAATAGTGAACGCAGCTTGATCTGTAATGTTGAACCTCAGCAAAGAATTACAAGTCAATTAATGCTTTATAACTGCTTATAAAAGTCATCAGGTATTTACAACCATATTAATAAGCCTTTATTAATCACTCACAATTATAACCTGTTTTATTAAAAGGAAAGGCAAGCTGTAGTTGTGGTTAGGGGACTGGATAAGTAATCCAAAAGATGCTGGTTCAAGACTGCTCGTTTGTCACTGTTGGACCCCTGAGCAAAGCACTACACGCACAATTGCTTAAACTGTAACTAAGTCGCTTCGGATAAAGACACCTGGTAAATTTCAGACTTTATCTGTTTGTTTACACCATTTTCATGACGAGACAGGTTGTGTGATGTCATTATTAACACCGAAATATCGTCTTACTCTCTCGGATGTTCTCTTCGCTCTGGCCGACGTACATGTTGATCAGCTCCGGTCCTTTTACACTGGAACAATCAAATCAAACGTAGTGATATTCGATCAAATCAGAAGATATGCAAACAATACCACACACACACACACACACGTTGCTACCTGAGGAAAGTCATGGAACACTCGGTGGCTACAGCTTTAGCCAGCAGCGTCTTGCCCGTCCCCGGCGGTCCGTACAGTAGCAAACCCGAACGCCTTAAACCCAAAGAGAGCAGGTCTGGATGTTCCAGCGGGAGCTGGATGGTGTCCAGGATCTCCTTTTTTACCTGATGCAGACCCCCCACATCCTGCCACCTCACAGATGGGATCTGTCATGAACAAGACAAGTACGTCATATTGTGCATCACCGGCTGCTATTCAGATCTCATGAAGTAAACTAGACACAGACACTGGGAGAACATAGTCGACACTGAAAGGTCCAGAACTGCTCCACCTAGGGATGGAAGCCTGAAACTTCCAGCAGCCATCGTTCCGGCCCTGAAACAAGTCGGTACCTTCGGGGCTCCAATGGCCTGTGAATGGGCCTCCTGCAGGGTCTCCAGAGATGTTGTGAAGTCCTCGGGCATGATGGTCACCCCACACACACAGAGGTCGTCCTCGTCCTGAACACTGGCACCATGTGGGTAACTACACATCAATACGATGGCAACAGGATTATTGTGATGTCATCGTCGTCACGATTTGTGTGTATTTGTGCATAACGAATGTCAGTAATAACGAACGCATCTTACGACGTAAACGTACTAAGTGTTCAGCAGACGCAGATGAGCAGCTTTTCCAGCTTCAGTAAGCAGGGCAGAAAAATCGCCCAAAATAAAACCCTGTAATCAGAGAGAGAGGGGAAAGAGGGCAAATTCGGGTTTGAGGAGGATGTGCAGATGGACAGATGAACTATGTAGGACTTCCTTACTGCTGTCTGTTTGGCAAGCTTGGACAGATTGACATCTTGGGCCAGAGGAAGTTTCTGACTGAGGCTGGAAAGCATGGCTTTCCTTTGCTCCTCAGTGGGACTCCCTATCGCCACCTGGTGCAGAAAGGCTGGCATCACATCGGAGGATAAATCCCTCGGACCTTTCACACAGACGACCACGATAACGCTTGAGAAAATAGAAAAAGAAATCAGTCAGTAGTAGTGCCTTATTATAAATAATATAATATACAACAATTAGAAAAGATTACAATAGAATACACAACACACACTGGGTTAATATTGTGTATAATATAAAGACAAACAAACACGGGACAGTTTCAGTATCTCTAATGAATCGGACTCTGCAAGCCCGGTTCTCTAAACTACCAGACATGTAGTTGATGTTATATGTATGTACTAAAAAGCAAACGAGACAACAAAATTAAAATGATGAGATGAATTTTCGGCGCTCAGATACGTCTGTAAATACGTTGAGGGGAAGTTTTATTTAACCCCCGGGTGTGTTCGGTTCTTTACCTCGAGTGGACATCGGCGATGAGTTGACAGAGAGCAGAATTGACCCGCGAGTCGCACCGCTGACCGAGTACCTGCAGGTTCCGTAGCATGAGCACACAGGGGTGATGAAGCTCGGCTCTTTGGAACGCTTCCTTCATCTTGGTCTCACAGGCAGCTGCAGTGTCGGCGCATAAAGTTACACAGTCCACCTACACGAACACAGAGAGAGTGACTTAACACACGATTAACACACACAGTTTTGAAACGGGACCTCGAACATGCATCAGTGATCCGTGTCTATATTGGTTTTGATATATAACGTACATCCTATGCTGACAGGAAACGATCCCAACGTTTCTGGAACGTTCTGAGAACTACATTTTATTAGCTGGGATTAAACGACAGATATTCTGCATTACGGACTGAAGAGGGACCTTTAGTAGATGCAGATGGAGTCTTCGACAGGCTGCTTTTACCCCGGTGACCTTCCCACTCCCATCAGGTCCCATAAGAAGAACCGAACAAGCCCGTCCCAACACAGCACACCTTTCACACACAGAGAGCAAAATAAAAGCCAATATTTTACTTAGATATTATATAAGGAAACCTCAAATATTTCAAAACTAATCTGTTAATGTTGTGAACGACGCCGCACCTTTCTGTGAGGTACGGCTGGATGATGGTGCACAACTGCATAACCGCATCTGAGAGACCAGGAGGACAGAGACTCGTCCAAAAGGACGAACCGAGTTCTGAGGTGCAGCAGGGCACCAGGCTGTTGGTGGAACCGCTCTGTTACAGAAGACACATTGAGAATTAACCTGTGACCATTTCCAATGTAGCTGAGGAGTAATAAGTATGGAAATGAATCTACTTTAAGATTATGGTCTAATGTAGTAAAATTCATACTGACCATATATAAAGAAGTGTGATCCGTGTCTGCCAGATACGACTCCAAAATGCTCTCCTCCTCCGAAAAGCCATTCACCTGCTTCACTCTAAAATACAAGACTGGCCATCTGTGGGCCAGAAAGAAATACGAAATAATCAACATATGGAAGACAACTTGTAAAGGAAATACAAACCTCTACAGCTCTCTGAAAAGGGACTCGGATATTTATAACAACCTTGTGATTCCTTCATAGTTGGCTTCCATGAAATCAGGGTGTCCTTGAGTAGCGATACCGATCACACAACTCGGCCGGACCAGCCTGAAAAAGAAAACGCAGACGTGAAACTGGAATACAGAAAATAACACCTAGAACGTTCAGTCCTGAGACCTGCTGAGAACCTGGGTGTGCTGAAGTGCTTGTAAAGAACGTTGTCGAAGGGTCCGTGGGGGCTGTAGTCGGGAGATCTAACGACTTCGATGTAAAGTTCTCGAGCAAACGGAGGAGCAGCAGAACAACAAGCACTGGCAGAGTGTTTGGATTCTGATGGAAATTGTACCTTCCATCTCTGTAAAATACAGGACACATTAATTCTGTGTATAATAGAAATAGAAATAACCTTATTTAAAGAGGACCTCACAGTAAACAAGACCTTTGATTTATTGTCATTAATTTATTATTTATTATTATATATATTATAAAAAGAAACAGAGAATAGCATTAAGCTTGAATTCCAATTCCAGAACCACATGGATTATAGACCAACAACCTATTTAACCGCTTATTAATAGAGAATTTGTATTAATGAATAACAAACTAATGTAGGTAATAAATATATAATTTAATAACGTACTTACTTTTATTTTGACGGCTTTGCTTCTAATAGGTGCTGCTTCTCTATTCGATAAGTTAAACCACAGAACCGGTGAGATGTAACCCGTATCATCACTCACATCCACATCTGAGAACCCGTCTATATTAAAAGCCACGATTCGGACCAGTCGCCCGTCCCCTCCGACACTGATCCTGGAGCCGTTATCATTTTCTGAAAGACTCCTTTGCAGCCCTTCTGCACCCGAAGAGTCTTTAATCTTGTCTGGTCGACCCACTGCACACACCACCCACTCGTGATGGAACAACCCCAGCTTCAGTAGCAGGTTCTGGCTCATGAAAATGGCACCGTCTGGGTCGACTTTGGCGTCTCGATTTCCTTTTATTGCGAACTTTACCAAGCTGTTACGTGTGGCACTGTGAAACGCAACACGAACATCCAGTCTGCATTCTAAGGCTTGAAGGATCCCGGCCATGCCCGAACCCAGGAGATGTATGTTGCTTAACAGGGAGCATCCCGGCCCCAAACTGTTGGCATAGTGGGCGAAATCTGAGACGAACAAGGATTTGTGGGTGAGGTTGGGGTTTGAATCGGTGCCAGGGTTATGCCAAAGATCCCTGCAATCGGAAATGATGACAGACGTGTTTACAGTGATGGTGCCCTGACAGACAGGGGCACAATCCAGCACCATCAAATCAGACAGGTAGTTATACACCTGAGTGGCATCACGACCAAGAGAAGGGTGATGGGACAGAATGAGAAAATCCCCCTTTTTAACAAGAGGGATCTGACCAGGACATGATGCCAAGAGAAGCAGGAAGCTGGAGAACTCATCAGAAGATGCCCACCTAAAGCTCTGCTTAGTCCTGGCACCAATGACCACCCTGCTCAGTGGCAGGGGTTTCATTATACGCACAGTTCCAGATGTTTCTTCAGTCAGATCATGACGATCGAGGAAGTTCTGACTCACATACACGATCACAGAGCTGCTGGATCTGTTCCTACCGACCCCGGTGCAGCCGGTCACCTCCTCCTCCTCTTCCTCACCTGTAATCCTGGCACACACCAGGACCTCCGACTTCGTAGAGTATTGAGCCTCAATGCACGACAATAACAACACACAGGAGCAGCCAGACGTGTCAGAAAAGAACCGATCCCACTGCGGTTTACACACAAGCACATTTAAAGGGTGCAAATCAGCTGGAAAATCTTCCAAACACGTCAACTTCATGGGGACCGCCATGCTGGATGCGCGCATGCGCGTTGTGATTCAGAGACAGGTCGGACCGGTTGTGGTTAGCCAAAGTGCTCAACGATGTTTTAGATTGTGTCGATTCGTGTACAGTTTTCTCAGTTTGTTAACGCAAACTCTTTGTTTAACTCTTTAATAACCACCGGGATACATCTACATTGAAGAAAGGCAGTAGTACAATAATATAGATGTAATGTGAAATGTAATAACCACCAGTTAGCAGTAGTACAACAATGTAGATGTAGTACAATTTAATAACCACAAGATGGCAGTAGTACAACAATGCAGGTGTAGTACAGTTTAATGACCACCAGGTGGCAGTAGTACAACATTGCAGATGTAGGACAGTTTAATAACCACCAACTGGCAGTAGAACAACCATGTAGATTTAATACAGTTTAATGTCCACCAGAGGGCAGTAGTACAATAATAAAAATGTAGTACAGTTGAATAACTACCAGATTGGCAGTTGTACAATAATATAGATATAATAATATTTAACAACCACCAGGTGGCAGTAATACAATAATCTGTATGAATATTTAAAAACCACCAGGTGACAGTAATACATTAATCTATATGTAATAATATTTAATTGCCACCAGGTGGCAGTGCTACAATGATCTATATATAACGACGTTTAAAAACCACCAGGTGGCAATAATACAATAATATTTATGTAATAATATTTAATAACCACCAGGTGGCGGAATTTTTGCAAATTCTGCAGCCTACAAAGTAAAATTGCACACCAACCGTGCAGGTTTGCGGTCTAAATCATTAAATACCATGCTAATAGTATGTTTTGTTGAATAGTATAGATATAGATTAGTTAATTTTCAAGACCTGTTGTATGATTTTTGTACTGTTAACTACACAAATCTGGTATTTTGGTTTTGGCATTTATAATACTGTATATTACTGTATAATAATATATAATGACGTACCATCGTTATGAAAATGTCATAAACCCACTAGAGAACTTAAACATATTATTCAGATGGCAGTAGATATTCTCTATTATGAGGTAAATTTCAGCTTGCGAGGGGAAAATGTGCAATAAAATGATTTTTATTGTAGGTATACTTAAAGTAAATGTATTATTATTGTTTAGTTTTTGTAAGATGGTGTGGTGAAATATCAGTACGTAACAATAAAGTACATATATACTAAAAAAATTAAAATACTGTATTTACAACTCTGACGTAGACATGAACCGTGTGACGGCGTTATACACGGTACACATTCTTCCGCTAAACAATCTAGTTCTTCAGCGAGCGCTTTGTCTTATGTTGTAAGACTAATTGCATTTTTGAATTTCACAATAATTTAAAGTACACTGTGTTGTTTTAATTTACATAACAAGTTGGATTCGTGTTTATTTATTTTTTTAAGATATACGTCGCGGCGGAGGGATACCGAGCCGAAGCACTGTGGCTTAAGCCGCGCAGGGGACTTCTTGTAAAAGAACGACTGGCTTCATTTCGGTGTCGCGTACATGTTATTAATTTAATTTGGTAATAAGCGTCGTTAAAATGCCCGGAATGATGGATAAGGGTTCGGAATATCTTGGTAAAGGTCGGTCTAATGGCACGAAAAGCCCCTCAAACGCCTCGAATGGCCATTTTTCGGACGAGAGTGGCAGTGACGACGAGCACGGTATAGCCTCGAACACGTACATAAACACACATTTGCTTGTTTAATCTGCTGTCATGACGTTTGCTGTAAACGAAGCTTCTTGTGTGTGCGTTTTTGATTGTGTTGTAGATTTTGGAATGCGTGTTGGAACCGATTTTCAAGCAAATATTCCAGACCACGATCCTGGTACGTTGTCCTAAACGGACTTTAAGTCAATGTTCTCCTTCGCGACTGCTAGTTTACTATAATGACGTGTAGAGAAGCGTAACAAGATACGTGTGTAGTAGATTTTAACATTATATTTACTTAGTAGAGAATTGTGCAGTGTTAATTGTAGTCATCGATCCCTTTAATGTAGTTAAGCTGAACGGTGGTAGCCTCGGTGTCATACTAGCTGGAGCGCTTTAAAGCGTTTTGGTGTGTAAAGTGGTTATGACATGTTTATTACGATCTACATATACAATTAAACATAGGGTGTGTATAAAGAGTTAATCTAAATAACATTATGTACTGTAGGTTCCACAAAGTACAGTGATAAAGACTCTGGAGGGATGTTGGTTTGGTCTCCTCATCATACTATTGCAGACACTAAATGTAAGTGCATCCAGATCCATTCAATCTGTGTGACTTTACTGAACCTTAACACTTCTTATTTTGTCCACAGTGGATGAATACATTGCAATTGCTAAAGAAAAGCACGGCTATAACGTGGAGCAGGTAGAACTTTCGTATTTTAACTTTCTGAATTGTTCTTTGATAGTTAATGATCTGTATTGTGCCAGTCCGGGTTGGATGTGTGTATGTATTAAACCATGCAGACTCCTATTTATGCACTTCTAGTAAGTAGACAGCTAGTGAGTAAGACTGTATCAGCATTCTGGAATCGGTCTCTCGGGGATCGGTGATGCTACTGTGTGTGCTCGACAGGCTCTTGGCATGCTCTTCTGGCACAAACACAACATCGAAAAATCCCTGGCTGACCTGCCCAACTTCACTCCTTTCCCGGATGAGTGGACTGTGGAGGACAAAGTGTTGTTCGAGCAAGCGTTCAGCTTCCATGGCAAAAGCTTTCACAGGATTCAGCAGATGGTACGTCACTGGGTGATGTGGGAGTATGCAGTAGTTCAGTAGTACAACACAAGTTGAAATAGTTCAAGTCAAACAATGTAGTAGCAGTACAGGGAACGCAGTCGAATAGTGGTTGAGGCACCGGACTAGTAATCAGGTCACTGGTTTAAGCACCACCTCTGCCGTTGGTGCTGTGTTGGGCCCTTGAGCATGGTCCTTAATCAGTGGTATGTTGCTTAACACTAAGCAACTGATCCGCCCACTTTTATAATGTATACCTATTTATCACAGTTACCAGACAAATCTATATCAAGTTTGGTAAAGTACTACTACTCATGGAAAAAGACCAGATCCCGAACAAGCTTGATGGACAGACAAGCAAGAAAGCTGGCGAATCGAAGTCACCAGGATGAAAGGTAGATGTGAAGCTGGTTCTCCGGTTATTAATAGAAGATGACTGGACTCCGTGGCACTGTCATGATCTCGCTTGTTTTTACTCGTTTTTGGTCTAGTGATGAAGAAATGGAAGAAGCTAATCCCGTTGAAGCCAACGACAGTGATTATGACCCCAATAAAGAGGCAAAAAAAGAGGTACGAGATGATTTAATATCATCTTCATCGTTTGCTTTCCATCTCATTTAACACGTTGCGTCTCGACATAATAAAACACTGGACATTAACATTATTTATGAGAGCTACGTCATATTGAACGTGAAGGCTGGTGCTGTTTGTTTTCCAGGTTCCGGTAGAGCCACAGATCATCAGTTCTAAAATCAGCATGGGCCGACGAGACCATCTGACCCTGCAGCACCGGCACCACCAGCGGTCCAAATGTCGTCCACCAAAAGGCATGTACCTCACCCAGGAGGATGTAGCAGCCGTATCGTGCAGTTCCAGTGCCGCGACTACAGTCCTCCGACAGCTCGACATGGAGCTTGTCTCCCTTAAAAGACAGGTACTTGGGTATTTGCATAAGTATAAATTAACCATAAGAGAACTGCAATAGTAAAGCCAAGTGCAATGCCCAACACAGTCATCGATGCCAAGGGCTTCTTTAAAAAATCCAAAATGTTAAACATATTATGGTTTAATTTTCATAATGGCATCATTTCCTGATGTGATCTTCGTGTGTGTGTGTGTGTCTTCAGAATAGAAAAAAGTAGAAAATATATTAAATCAGTAGTTGTCTGTACCCACACCTTTAATGCTAATCCATGTTGATCTATTTTGATTTTGTGCATGAAACTCTGTGACTTACTATTAAAACAGTTAAATCAAATTGCTTAAATCTTCTCATAGGTTCCTGATCTCAATTTATTCTATATAAT
>JAOTRQ010000003.1:2878392-2889464 GCA_028565875.1 Hoplisoma paleatum | reverse complement strand
ATATTATATAATCTGTCAAACACGCCACATCATTACTGTTAGGACTTCTGACCCACGTTCTAGACTTCACTTTGTGGTTTAACGCGCCGTTTCCTCAACATTGTTCTGAAATGACTGTAAATCTGATAGAGAGACGTTCTGTCAACAAAGCGATTCTGAATTGTTAATTTTTATAATAAAAATGATAATAACTGCAACGGTTTACATTTCTTTACTCGTAAGAGGAACAGAATTCATCGTCTTGCGCTTCTGTCAGACAAAATCTGTCTGAATTTCGTTTGGTGTCACCACATCAGCCGCGCGTACAACATACAAGAAATGTGCCGATACCGAAACTGAAGACCTCATTTTCCTTTCATAGTTCTGCATTGACGTCATACGCACTTGCGAAGTGATTCACTGCCAACACTAGAGGGCGTCGAGTTTCTGAGAGTCCCGTTTACCCTGTCTCAGTTTTAGCAACATTTAAAAAAGGTCGTCGTTTTGGCTGATCGATATTTTACAACGTTGAATGATTTTAAACGTGATTGGAAAAATCGAAACACCAACAGATATAAAAATTAAGTATAATATACAATATAAAATTAAAACGCCTCATTTGGATCAAATACAAACACAGAATTTAATTAAAGAGATTAAATTCCGGCGATCTACCAAACAAGCTCGACAAATGTGACTACCATCAAGCAGCCAACATGCACATCAAAGAAGATTAAACTGGACTCCAAACTTAAAAAAAGACCCCAGACTAGTTTAGTCTCGATCACTTCACTTTTCAAGCTTTAATGTGCATCAGAGAGACTGAATCCTGATGACCCATGAGACTCGACTGGAAAAAAAAGGACATACAGTACTACATACAGAGAACGGATACAGAGGGCAGTAGTGGTCAAATCAACAGGGGCTGGGATTTGGTTTCCGCACCTCTAATCATCTCCATCCACTAAGGCAGCATAAAATAAAGCATCCGTCTGCACAGGAAACGTACCGCCGAGACGCCGAAAGCTCGTCCGGTCACAGCTTTAATCCGTTTAGAAATCTTCTCATGAATAAGGAAAAAAAAACTCATCTCCCGTGAAATGTGCGCAGGTCTCGGACCTTTCGGTGTGTGTCGGAACCACAGTAACACAACATGAAAGCATTGCACATGTCACCCTCATCAGCGCGGTACAAAAGAACAAGTAGAAATGTTACAGGACGAGAAACGATCACACGCAGCCGCCGCCGCCGCTAAAAACACAAGAGAGAGAGAGAGAGAAAATAATAATAAATCAAGTACAAACGTTTAAAAAAAATCCGGCTTCCGTTCACATCGGGAAAACCATTCGGAATGAGCAGCGTCGTAGTGTAGAAACAATCAACAATAAATAAGTCAAGGTTTTTGAGTTTAGTAAAAGAGAACTGAAGTTAAAAAGTAAATAAAAAAATAAAGTAATAATCCAATACACCAAATAAACTGGGACAACAGGCAGGGGGGGGTGGCATGAAAAAACGCTCCACATTTGGAATGTGCACATCTCGCTTTATAAAACACTGTTAATCAGTACGTCGCCGCATTAACGATCCTCTAGGGCGGCGTCCTCTCCACAAAAGTAAAAAAAGAATATTTCTTTTACAAATGTCACATGGGCGGGACGAGGGATCTAAAACCGTACCAGGAAGGCGGAAGCTAAACGACGACGTTCCAGTAGGACGTGATAAACGAATATAAATCTTTCGGTGCAGAACTCGATACTATACCAAACTCGTACGAGTCTCGTGTGAGTCTGTGAACACGTGGGCAAAAACATTCGCTTTTTTTAAACTGTACATGTCAGGAAAAAAAAGGAAAACCAATCCGCCGCCCCGACAGGTTTTCTATTATTGCAAAGATGGTTCTGCTATCCTGGTGTACAAATGGGACTAAAGAGCAGCTAAAGAGGGGTTTTCTTTATGTGCTGGGGGATTCCGGTCAGGATTTTTATCCTCAATCTATTATTCTTTTTTAACTCCACTGGCCGAGCCGTACAGCAGTGGTTCCAGAACGCAAGAAACGCAGATGGGAACGCGGAGACGGATGTAGCAGGTTCGCCCTCCGTCACAGCTTGAGTTCGTTGGCGATTTTGGAGGCGATGTTCTTGAAGGCGATGGAGGTGCCGGAGATGCGTTTGAAGCGGACGCCGTTGAGGGACAGACGGGGAAGCTTGCACACCTCCATCTCCCACTGGACCAGACTGTCCTGCCGGGCGTCGCCGTGCACGCAGAAGAGCAGAAAGCGCTCGCGCTGCTCGTAGTCACAGTTGTTGGCGTCCAGCACCTTGCGGATCTCGCGCATCATGTCGCCGGGCTCCATGGATGACGTGGTCTTCATGCTCCACGTGAAGCGCAGTGAGCGTGGCTTTGAGTCGCGCCCGTCTTCCTTGGGTTCTCCGGATCCGCTCCTGAGGGTCAGCAGAGCATCACGGCGTTACTAGCGGCTCCTCTAAACGTTCTAACACAGTCAAACAAAGGTCTAGACGATTGTTACATATTTATAGATATAAACTAGGGTTAGGGTTATTATTTTTATTATTATTATTACTGTGCATGAACAGGATTCGTAGAAACTACACAAACACACAAAGACCACAAATTAAAGTTACAACGAACAGAAACTCGATTCTGTGAGTCTTTAAAGTGTTTCTCTGGGAGTTATGGACATTCTTCGGGTGAACATTATAAACTAAAAAAATCTGGTATGAAGATGAGTTTCTTAATTATACGACGCCAATCTGACACGACGCTCCGTAACGAAACAGGATCAACAGTACATGGGTTCTACCTCCCTGACCGCTACATCCTTCTCACCTCAAGCTGTACGTCCTGCACCTGGCCTCTCCTTCACTGGGCAGCCTTAAAGACAATCAAAGATGTCACATTAAAAAAAATCGAGGACAGAAGACAAACGTCCGGCTCGCACACGGAGTTTGAGAGTAACACGGTAATAACGATGACATGCATGTTGGGTTATAAGCGGATTGTTCGCTTTTATACCATTTTGGCTAATTACCTGGCAGGAGCGTTTATGGTATAACTTTGTTTATCCTATTTAGTTTGTTTCGTTTGGCTTTTGTTAAATTTATTGTTATATCTATACTTATTTATATGTGCCGTTTCAGTTTGGCTATCGATAACATTTTGTACCACTTGTTAACTTATCGTTTGGAGGTGTGTCCAAACTAGTCCTGTCTTCGCCTTCAGCTTATTAGTATTGGTGTGCAAATTCTTCCAGCAGACGCCCTATTTACATGAGGGTCAGACCTGCGTTTCATACCTGAGCCGATGAAACCCGATAAAGCCCAGACTCGTTTCACAGCACGTCCTTGGCTGACTGTAGAGAAAATGAAAGCTCAGCAGTGTGTGTGTGTGTGTGTGTGTATGTGTGTGTGTGTGTGTGTGTGTGTGTGTGTGTGTGTGTGTGGCGCAGCTCTCACTCTCTCTCTCTCTCTCTAACATCACTGCTGTACAAACCATTTATTAGTCCTCGGGGGCCTCACGCCGATCCTGGAACCTTTCCATATCTTCATAATTACTTTTCTATGGTTTATTGATTTGTGTTGTGTTAGTATTTGTAGACGCTAATTTTGTTTTCAACACAACTATCTAAACACAATTTCAAGGAAGTTAGGGGAACGTAGACTCGTGTGATACAGTCAAATAAATCAGCTCACTAGTGCCGAGAGGCCAGGGTTCGAATCTTAACTGGGACGGCTGACTAAACGAACCGTCGGGACGAGCGGTTCCTAATTCTTTCGCGCACACTAGCACCATCTGCAGGACGTCTCTCACCTGCGCCCGAACTTGGAGGTGATCTTACTGATGATGCCCGTGGACGTTCCACGGCGGGTGTGCACCAGGGCCCCCGTGTCGTGGGAGAGTGTGGGGGAAGCCGGTGGACCGTTGTATGTGGCGCTGCGTCTCTCTCTCAGCTGGGCTCCGTGGAAAGTGCTGCGGGTGGACGTGCCGCGGGGGAAGCGTGTCCGGTCGGGGGTCACGCTGCTGACGCTGTGGGTGGACGGAGACGCGGCAGGGGCCCTGGAACTAGAGCTGGGACTGGAACGGAAAAGCAAAGCAAGATTGTTTTTCTTTGTTTAATCCTCTGGAGTCTCTACAGCTGTTGCGGGATACAAATACACACACACACACACACACACATAAACAGGACAAATCAGCTTCTCTAATGAACTAGACTGCATGTCTTTGGACTGTAAGAGGAAGCCAGAATACCCGGGGGAAACCCTCACAGAGGCTCTGCACAGCAATCCCAGAGACATCTTGCTGCGAAGCAACAGGACTGATAAAGATGTCAACGTGCACCCGACATCACTGAGGAGGGATAAAGAACCTACCCCTTGTACTCTGCGTTATCCTCAATAGGGGGCAGCGGCGACTTCGAGGGATGCCCTGAGGCAGACATAGACTTTACGTGGCGTGGTCGAGCTGAGGCTACAGCAGAAGAAGCTCCTGGAGACACGGAAGAGCCGCTGCCAGATGCAGACATCTCTGTTAAACTGTAATGGCAAAGGAAAATAAGTTTTGCATTAAATATATATTTATTAATTAATAAATTTCTTTATTTACAAGTCCTGGTGTTGCCATTTTACATGTTAATCATAACAAACATCTTTTAATGAACATGGTGATCAAATAAAATAAATAAAAAATAGGTCACCTGCTGTCCTTGCCGTTGGTTATGGCTGAATAGCGATCCGTGCTGACACGCTCACACACGTACGTGTTCCTCCGAGTCATTCCTCCACTTGTGCTGTTCTGTTTGTTCACACACACACACACACACACACACACATACACACACACACTTTCAGCAACCCGTCTCCGTTTATGTCCTTCACATAGAGTAGAAATAGACCTCAAGCTGGCGCTGCGGTCTCACCCCTGAGGCTGTAGACGACTTCCTGCGGTCCTGCGTGGTCAGCGGCGAGACGGCCACGTCTCCTTTGGAGTTGGAGTTAGGGAGCTTCCGCGCCGCCTCCCACTCCTCTTTCTTCTCTCCCTCCACACTGTTGGCCTGCGTGCGCTTGGTGTAGGAGACGGCCGGCGGGATTGCCGGTGCGACTGCATGGAACGCACAGTAAACACGAACGGTTACACAACAGACAATAACGAAAGACGCTTCGAATCCTGTGCTTGCTTTTACACGTCAGGTTTCATGGCCGGCGTGGTTATGGTATAAATTGTATTATTCTAATTCGTATCATTTATTGTTGATCTATGCTCGTTTATATGTGTTGTTTTAGTGAGGATATTGATTCGAATAATAAACAGACTAGAGGAGTGATCGAATGGCGCAAAAGAGTTGTTATTTGTCATTTGTTTACACTTGTGAACGTGACGGCTGACCGTGGTCACTGTAGCGGCGCTGTTTCTGCGTGGCCGAGATGCTCCGCTGCACTTTGGAGTGAGCCGGAGACTGAGACGAGCAGTTGTTCAGGTCACTGCTGGGTCGTGGCATCTGACACAGGTTTGTGCTGGACAAAGATTCACTGCCCTCGAACTGTGGACACAACAATAATAAGAACAATTCATGTAATAACCCTCCATTTACTCGATTAGTGCTCTGGATTACTGATTGGAAGAAGAATGGTTTGTACCTCGGGAGGTTTTCGACCTAGGAGCAGGTAGGTGGCCATCACCTCATCGTATTTTTGACCGACCAGGGATTCAGAGATCTCGTCTTTTGGGAACCCCATCGTGATCATCAGGTCTGTTCATGAAAGAGGAGTCATTTACCTCTGGAAGTTTAGGATCACGAAGTACGTTTTGGTAAAGGCTTGAGGATACATTTTTACAAGACACAACACACGACACTGTAGTTACCTTAGACGTCTTGGTTAACATTAACTTGGTTATTTATGCCGTCTCTGCTTTATTGATCATTGCATAACACTTAAAGCTAAATGGATTTTCACGACACTATTCCACTTTGTGGTTGGATCTCAGCGGTGTGATTAATTCGGCCCAGAAAAGATCTTGTCTGATGTTTTAATGTCCGAGCAGAAATCTGAGAGACGGACGAAGCCTTGCAACCTATTAGAACCCCTTCTAAAGATATTTCCGTATCACAGCCGGGTGTTTTTAAATGGAACAGGGTCCACCATGACCCTGGTAAAGTGATTAACAAGATCTGACTGGCATGTTTCCTATGCTTGGGTCTGATCATCGTTACCGGGCTGTTATTAACATGATTAAGAAATTCACACAGAGGATGCCAAGTTTTGTGTGGAGCTACAAAACAAAGTCACAACATCCACAGCACAAATAAGTCGATTTAAACTAGACAAACATATTAATCCGAAAGCTATAAAAGGACCAGCTACCATGAAACAAAAGACAAGCACATGTAATTCACAGTTTATTCACATTTACATGTTTAGCATTTAGCAGACGCCTTTATCAATAGTACCTAACAGAAGTTACACGATATACAGGCTGAGCAATGAGGGGTAAAAAACGTTGGTCAAGGGTCAAACGGCAGCAACGTAGCCGTAGTGAGGTTTGAACCAGCATCCTTTGGATTACTAAGTCCGGTTCACTAACCAGTGGGTGACTGCTTGCTCAATAGTGCCAATAAACTGGAATGTTATTGTCATAAACTGTCATTGTGCGACTGTGTGTGTGTGTACCTATTCTTTTGGTGTCGCTGAAGTCAGCCTCGGGCTCCGTATACGGTTTGAGTTCCTCCTCCTCATGTCCCACGTTCATCCAGCGGTCTTTCATGATTTGCTGTCAGAGAAATCGAAATTAAATGTCACAAGGACACGAACGACTTAGTCCAGGATGGCTGTGTGTAAGACGGGGGCGGCGCTTGTACCTCCAGACTGCCTCGCTTGCCTGGATTGAGCACCAGGAGCCTCTTCAGTAGATTTTCACAGTCGGTGGACATGTAGAACGGGATTCGGTACTTCCCTCTCAGGACTCGTTCCCGCAGCTCCTGGACAGTTAGACATTCGTAAAAGAAAGATGTGAAAATGTACTGAGATGCGAAAACCCGACGTTCTCACCCCCCGATAATCAATTATGAGTCCTAACCTTTAAATTCTGCCCATCGAAAGGGAGCGAGCCACTGACTAGCGTGTACAGAATGACACCCAGACTCCAGACATCCACCTCGGGGCCGTCGTACTTCTTGCCCTGGAAGAGCTCCGGGGCGGCGTAGGGAGGGCTGCCGCAAAACGTGTCCAGCTTATTCCCAAGGGTGAATTCGTTACTGAATCCAAAGTCGGCAATCTTTATGTTCATATCAGCGTCCAGGAGCAAATTCTCTGCCTGCAGGGAATAATATAAGAAGATAAGATGAAAGGGAGGTGACGGGATTAGGATGGAAATATGATGTGTGTGAGTATGTGTGTGTGTGTGTGTAAAACAATTTACCTTGAGGTCCCTGTGGACGATCCTTTTCTGGTGACAATATTGCACCGCTGACACAATCTGAAAGACACATCGATAGAAAGTGAAACGGCAAATACATTGGAAAGGACGCAGAACCCTCAGGACACAGAGAAAATGATGCACGACAGTTTACAAGATCACATTAGATGCATTTAAATTAGCATAAACATTAAAAAAGCACTGTACATTATTTTCCTTTCCTTTTATACGGCTTCTAGACCACGATCCGCAACCCTCGAATGATGAGATTTATCAGTAAAAATAAATTAATAGTGCAACATCAGCTTCTCGCCACTAGAGGCCAGTGGTGAGGGGCTCCGGTGAGACCTGAACGATGTTTCGATTTGATTTATTCGACGTACCTGTCGGAATTTGGCCCTGGCTTCTTTTTCCTTCATCCTTCCATGTGCAACTAAGTAGTCGAATACTTCACCTACGAGAGGGAAACGTCACAGGACGTAAACAGCTGGAACCGCTGGCGTCTTATTTCTCAAAGAGAGGGTGAGAACTCACCTCCGCTGGCGTACTCCATGATCAAATAAAGTGTCTTCTCCGTTTCAATCACCTCAAACAACTTCACTAGTAAAAAAAAAAGAAAGGACAAGTTGAAAAATAACAAAATATGAATACAACAGGCAGGTGTGTCACTGACGTTTGTTTTGTGACTGGTCATGTGACCTTACCTATATTCGGGTGGTTTAAGATCTTCATGATCCTCACTTCACGAAAGAGCTGAGAGAAAAGCAAAGAAGAATGTCAGGAGATAAAGCGGCACGGGTTGATAGATGTCATGTATAGACGTGAAGGTTGCCACGGTGGAACAGTGGGATTTCCCATATGGCTGGAGTTTAAAGTGGACAGCCTTAGCCACGGCGCCCAGGGAGCGGGCCACAGCTGCTCCTGTTATTGATTTGTTATAGTTTTTTAATGACAAGCACAAGCCAGAGAGTTCAGACTCACCACGCTGGTGTGGTAGCAGAATATCCCACTGCACCACCTGGACACTGTCAATGTAAGACCGTAAACAATCTGTACAGTCTTATTACTGTATTATAAAGTAATCAAGGACGTGATTTCATTGTTACAACATCTATACACCTAGAATGTGTCTATTGTGTGTAGTTTACTTAAAACAGCGATTGTTTCGACCAACACTGATGTCATTTGCAGCCCTAAATTTCAGAAGAAAAGTAGAGAGCAGAAATAAAACTTTAAAAACAGCGACGATACACACTGGCTGGAGGATTCGATACACGACACAAGCTGGTCGCAGAGACACTTTGTTGCTTAGACGCTCGGTATCGTCACCGGCAAGAGAAGAACGAACGTCCAGCGCGAGGCGTCTCGGACCGAGGACGACGTTCGAGATGTAAATGATATGTAAAACGAGTCAGTCGACATTATTCATCAGTTTCAAATAAACTTTGAATAACAAAAGATTAACAAATAAACATGGAGTGTGAGGAGATAAGTCGAGTGCTTTCTGTAAACACATTCGGGCCCCCAGTGGTCCAAACAAATAAAACTTCAAAATGATCCGTTCGTTTAGTTTCATATAAATCAGCCGATTCGTTTTTCTTCTATTGTTTATGTTCAGAGACACAAATCAGAGTCAGAGAGGATTTATTGTGCATGAAGTGTCACCCATGAGCCTGTCGCTGGTCAACCACTGTTCCATCCATTGACCCCTTTTAATATATACTGACCACTTTTTGACAAATTTGTTAAAAAGTCCTTACAATGCAACACTTCTTAAATCAAATTTGAAGTGAAAATGATCACTGGCTGTCTGGGCTAATATATCCTACCCACCAACAGGTGGCGCGATGAAAAGATAATCAGTGTTGAGCTTAAAGGTGTGGGTAATAAAGTGTGTGTCAATGATCTGGACAGAAGATAAAATGTGTGTGCGTGTGTGTCTGAGAGAGAGAGAGAGAGAGAGGGAGAGAGAGAGAGAGAGAGAGAGAGAGAGAGCATGTGTGTGTCTTATATCTGTACAGAAAAGAAATGCGTGTGTCTTGAGAAAATAAATGTGTGTGTTGGAGAGCTTGTGTGTGTGCATGTGTGGACAGAAAATAAATGTGTGTATGTGTGTCTCGAGAAAATAAGTGTGTGTGTGTGTGTGTGTGTGTGTGTGGTCACAGCTGCGCATCGGCAGTAGCAGAGAAATCCAAACGGCTATTTTTAGTTGAATAATTCTAAGATGACGCAGGAACATTTCCTCCAACGTGAACGGCACAAGACTGGAACTTCCTGTTCAATATTAATTGTCGTTGGATTCGTTTGTGCTGCTCTCGAAACATCTGTGTGATCGCTGGTCGGTCCGGGTTCGTTCTGTGTGGAGCGTGAACACTGAAAACGTAAACCGCAGTGGGACCAGATTGTCCAAAGCAAAGCAGGCGGTACAGAGCAATGACAACACATTCACCTAGAGCACATTCACCTACTGGCATGTTTAGAGCAAATATTGTATTCTACAAATATAAAAAATAAAACAAAGGCATGAAAGGTTTGAGCGGATGCACCCGTTTCAAACGGCCTTCACAGCTCCGGCACGCACGCGGCAAGCGGAGACGCGGCTTTGAACGGAACGATGACGCGCATCAACAGGAACGTGCTTTAATTGACTGAGGTAAGCCGGCACCCATTAATCGCTTCCAGAACATCCCACATCAGAGAGATCGGCACGGTGACGCCGTCCTGAGTAACGCTAAGCGCGAATTCTCAGCACGGAGCCGCGACATTAAAACCTCGGTGCTTTATATTGAAGTATTGGTTCACACGCTTCAATTCATTTAAGAAGTTTAAACTATAACTTGTTTAAATCTCTGTGTGTGTGTGGGGGGGGTCCCCCTCTTAACTCCGAAACAGTCATTAATCATCCTATCAGGGACTGAAGCACGGGAGATCAGTGTAATAGGGTTGAGACGCTCCAGCACACAGACAGACAACAATAACGCACATAATCAATCAAAACGTTCATCATAGACAAAATAAACGCACAGACTTTATAGCCTCAGATAATAAAAATAATAATAATGTGCCCTTATGTGCCCTGTTGATGGCTGTGTCAAGAAATTGTCTAACTTCCCCGTCGTCCAAAACTACGACTGAAAAGAATTTGAATGTCATCTAAATCTGAACCGTAAGCTCTAAGGTACGTTATTGTCAAGCCCTGCATTTTAATGATCATCAACACGAAGCCGATGTGCGTTCTTGCCTCGAAATATGGCGAGGGTGTGAGCATTTATTATACGCCAGACGGCTCGGAGCGCAGAGATTCATCACACCGAGCCATAATTATGAGATCCGAGATCAGACGAGGCATTTCTGCGGTCTCCATAAAGCTCACGGGTTCGAACACTCGGGGGAACGTAAAGCAAGAGAGAGATGTGAAAACTTGCAATAAATGATCTCTCACCTTTTGTAAACTAGTGGGGTTTAATTGTGTCTTGTCGATAATTTTCACTGCAACCTGAAAAAGAAGAGTAGAGGAATGTCGGGTGGATGTGTCTTAAAACCTTTACCGTATTGACCCGAGTATACGTTTTCCAAAATTTCGAACATAAACTGCGGTGCTGCTTATTTGCGCGACCGATAAATGTTCAGTTGTAACAGAAACTTCAAATCTAGCTGCACATTTA
>JAOTRQ010000003.1:2825494-2837025 GCA_028565875.1 Hoplisoma paleatum | reverse complement strand
TCCCCAGCCCGACCCGGGGATCGAACCCGGGACTTCTTGCTGTGAGGCGACAGTGCAGAACCACTCAGCCACCGTGCAGCCCATATATATATATATATATATTATATAAATAGTGCCTTCTAGCAGTCCTGAGATCTCAAGATCAGTCACACTGGTGGTGGATGGGGCATGATTTAGCTATCAAACATTTCAATTAACCTTAAAGGTGTTTATAGAGCTTGGAGCTACATACAGTGTTGTTTTTCTTATGTTTATTATGTGTATGACTTTTTAAAAACAAGGGCAAGCTTATATATTTTTCTTAGGGCTTGGATATTTTATAACTCATGGACATTTCAGCTTGACGTGCACCTACTATTTCAGATATTTATCAGTCTCTGTTAAACCAAGGGCAATTAAAACATCTCTGCTGGATCTCCATGTACAGTCTTTTTACAAGTATTTGGTCCAAAAAGGTTTAGTTTGGATTGGCTTTGAATAGACTCTAAAACAAGATATAATCCAATGTTCATAAACAAATGCTAATTTAATACACAACAACTGCAACATAAGTGTAACTGCTTTTAAAATTACTTTAAGATAAGATCCACAATACTGTACAATTCACTCCAAGTTTAGTAAAACACACGTATGATGATGAACGACTAGTTAATCTGGATCTGGGCGGTTTAATCTGGTCCATAAACCATAAAAATGTTACTAAAAATTATTCGTTTAAAATAACTTTACTAATCAATGCTGCCCTCCAGTGGCTAAGAAATGCCATGAATGTTTCCACACGTAAGAAATTTCCATTTATTGATTTAGAATGAAACCATCACCAAATGTTAATTTTTCACAATATTTTAGTGGGTATTGAAATTTCTCAACAGCCAGAGACGATTTCATTTAATTCATTCATTGGTCGTGTGTAGTTCTTAACTGGGACTTGCAAATCCAATAGATTGGATGAATTCAGTAGCCCCAAAGAGAAAGACAAGTATGGTATGTTAAGATGGAAAGCATATTATCAAGGAACATGAAGGTTTAGGCAGTTACACAACATATATAGTTGTAATAACAATACATTGTGTCATTAAAAAAAGAAAACAGCAGCATTACTATTAGTGGTAGTGGTGTTAAGACCCCTCCACAAAACAAACACACACAACTATCTTTTGAAAGATTACATTTCACATTGGTTTACATTTCAGCACGGTCACTGACATATATAACAATATTTCTTCAACTGTAAACACTTTTGCAATTTCTACAACTAACATTTAGTTCAATGACTTGATGGTTTGTGCTTTCATTTCTTCACGGGTTAAACAATTGTGTTATCAATACACAAATAACACACCCAATACTGCTAAGAATATGTAAACATCATTTTATTTGCTTTACAGTCCTTTAACATAATATTTGCCACAGGAAACAAACATGGCACATGTAGGAGCCAAATTGTGTATATTTTATTTTATGGTTGTGTAGTAAGAAGTAAAGCATTTTTATTTATCTACATATGGGACAGAACTTAAAAACTTAAATGTCAGTGGTTTAAATAGGTCTTAAAAACCATCTCTGGCCAAAAAAGACTGGAAAGGATTATGCAAATGAGTACATACTGACAAAAAAAATTAAAAATTATATTAAATTGAATATATGTTTGAGGACAAGTGTCAGAGTTTGTTTGTGCATGTAAGCCAACAGAAACAAGACCCAAAATCTACAGCAAATTGCTCCACAGCCGTCCAATCAAGTTCAAACTTAGTGTGTTAAGTCTAGTACAAAAGTCCACAAGTGCTGCTAAAAGGACACCTAAATAAAGGTCATGTTCAGTTTTGTCTATATTATATATATATATACACACACACGTTACTAACACATGATGTTGAACTGGATTAATCCCCAAAAATATAAAAAAAACATAAACGTGGAGCTCCTGACTAGAGAGGTTACAGGTTAGACATGGAAATAAAACAAATGTTAATCAAGACAAACACACATACTGTTCGGAAGTGGGATTTTATTGTTACACCACCATCACACACAAGATCTCTAGATCAACCTAGACTTATCTTTTAGGGGGGAGGGGGTTTAAACCTCTTAATTATAAAGAATGTAGATAAATCACAGATCATTTATTCTTCAAACATTATTATATTACAGCATATCATCAGAAATTACATAGTGAAGGAGTCAGTACCTTCAAATTAGGATCATTAAAAGTACATCATGTGAAAGATCTAATCCAACAAGATCTGCGCAGTTTATAAGGGGGGGGGGGTGTTCACATCAGTTAGGATCATCTTTAATATCAGCAAAATTCTGGCTTTTCAATGGTATTCTCAAATGAAAAACAAATAAAGAACTGTTTAAGGTGCTCCCGATAAATGCATTATATAATGAAAAGTGTAGCATCATGAAGTTAATATCATGTTTAAGACTTAAAATGCAATTATCCTTAAACAGTAACAGAATGTTCCTACTCATGCAAGATATTTCTGCACAGAAAAACTGTTCTTTAGTAAGGTTAAGGTGTGTATATACAGACAGATGACACATTAAAAAAACCCCTAACATACTTCTGGACACAAATATGAATATATGTTGCCAGATAAGAATAATCCATGTCAGTCAAACAACAAGCATCTTTTCAGTAGTGCACAAATGTACACTAAAAGACCATTAAAAATGAGACTCCTACAGTGAGGTAGTCAAGTTGTGAGTTATGCAGGATCACTTTGTGTTTATTTTGCCTTTTGGAAGGCAAACTGTAATTACATACACACCTATATGATCTGCTTAATCTATATGACAAGATCTATCCAAACAGAAGGTCAACAGAAGGTCTATCTTTACTGATGGTATAATTTAATTAATACTTATAATTCCAGATAGCTGAACATTAAAATTATTCTGACAGCTTGTTGTGGCTCAACACTTATCAGCCTTAAAATTCCTTTAATGGGTCACCCATCTGTACATAACAATGCATTACCAACAAGATCCAGCTGCTTAGCGGTGAATAAATAATGGTGTGTGCACTTATGTGGCATATTTTGTTTGTTTTCTCCATGGTTTGACCCGCTGGCCTGCATAGTTAGACCTGCAGGGTAGCACTTAATACTCTGAAACAGTGGGTCTCCAAGGTAGCTGGAGAAAAAAAAAATCCTGGTTTCTAAAAACGACTTGACGATTTTTTTTGCCCCGGTACATAAATGATTATGATGGATGCAGTAAAAGAATTTGCGCAAATATAAAATTCTATTCACAAAGTACACTTGAAATGAACATACTGTGTATACGACTTTGATTTTTAGGATTTGAGTGAAGGCTAATACTTAATTTAGGGGTTATAATCAGGTGCTACAACGTGCAGAACCAGGCAACCTTAATAAAATAAAAAATCACAATGCATTTTTTGTAAACTGGAGTGGGAAATGATGCTTGGACGAAAAAAATTCAAATGAACACATCAACCAAGGTAACGAGTAAAGGGGTCTGTTAAGACAGTTTGAAAGGTGAATGGAAAAAATAGACTTAGTACGAAAGATATTGTTTCCAGACATTTGTCCTTACTAGCAAGAGAAAAGAATCCAATTAGAACAATTACGTCAGTTGGTTAATTTAGTACCTTAGAATTTTGGGCTTTGACACAAACCTGAATAAATGTAAAGCAGTCTAGTCTGTTAGTTCAAAATCTGAGACAAAGAAACCCTACAGAAACAAAATTCTGTTCATCAGTCAACTTAGTGTACTTTAATATGTAATAAAGCTCTATGCATTGTTTTAATGACGAACATCGTTCTCCTGCATTCTGTCATCGTGCAGACACAAGCCATCAAAGTTCATGTCAGGAATACTTTATATTTTATATTGTTGGTAACAAATAAAAAAAAACATGGTCCCGGTCCTCTATATTATAGTATAACCATGTCTGTCATGTCTGTGCGAACTGACCAAATATTTCACCCAAGTAGGGGATAAAGTACGCTTTCAGCAAAGAGTGAAAACACACAAACACATTCACACAGTCCGAAGTGGAACACACACCACACTTGAATTTAATGCAGAGATGAAGACAGAGTACGATAGGATACAGCACGAAATGAAAGCAACAAACAAAATGAAACCGTAAAAAAAACAAAAAAACTTTTCAACAGCAACAAATGCCAGGACTGGTACGACAATAAGGAGATGAGAACAGATTAGCCAGGCTGAAGATCAGACTGAGGTCGAAACAGGAAGATGGGTTGAAGAAAAAAAGATCAATAAAATACAAGATGATTTGAAACAGTTCCAATAAATACAAGGAAGGTGAAGAAGAGCCGTGGAGGCTGAAGGGGGAAGGGGAGACTAGCCTTCAGCAGGAAGGTGTGTGGAGGGAAATAGAGAAGAGGGCAAGGGCACCGTTGGTCTCCTGTACATAATCAGCATTGCGAGAAGGTCTGCTTTATTTCTTCCAGCAAGTTTCCCAGCAGTGATGGCTCATCACATTTAGCATCAATAGAGACTGTCTGGTCAGCCTAACAGTTCCAAAAGAGAGTTACACAGGTTTAAAAGGACATTAAAGAACTGTTTAACTAAAGATCAAGCACGAGGTACCAAACTTTACAACACGTATAAAAGAGAGAACTTACAGTTTTGACTAGCAGACAGACATGGTGACCCTGGATTGACCGGCTGTACATGGAGGCGCAAGAATCAATTCGCTCCACAACTAAACACACACAGAATAAAGCTGCTGTCAGACAGTACATGCAGAATAGCAAATATTTACATTTTCAGATTTCAACAGTGGCAACTTGATTGTGGGGCTTGAACCTGCGACCTTCTGATCCCTGTACCCAGTTCGGTAACCACTAAGTCATGACTGTCCTTCTTGTATATTTCTGAATACCTTAATGTGTTTAAAAAATGAAAATGTGTATGCAACAGCAACATAAAGCAGCACAAAGCCACTACGTCACAGTCAACAGAGATATTAGCAGCGACAAATGAGTAGGAATTTAAGAAATTCCACCCAGAACGCTGTTAAGATAGTCAGTAACCTACCAGAGAAATGATGATGAAAGCAGATCCTTGCCAGTAGATGGTGAAAAGGCATGTTTTGTCCTTCCAGCCTTAAAGAGCTGCTCTTTAGGTCCCCAGACTCCAGAAGCTTAGCGTATGCATCACTGTTAACACAAAATACACTTAAATAGATCCAAAACAAGAACGCACCATGTACAGGGACAGTGTAGCCTAGTGGGTAGAGAATTGGGCCAGGAACCCAAAGGTTGGGGGTTCAAATCCAGGCTCTGCTACACTGCTGGGTCCTTGGGCAAGACCCTGTCTGCTCCAGGGGCGCTGTATGTTGGCTGACCCTGTGCTCTGACCCCAACTTCCAGACAAGTTGGGATATGCGAAGAGCAACATTTTATTATACTGTACATCTGAATATGTGTAATAACAAATAAAAATAAAATTGAATTTGAATTTTGAAAATTGAACTACATCACAGCTGTTTTTGCTGACCTGTAGCAAGGAGTAGTGATCAGATAAGACGTGCAGGTAAAGTGCAGTTTAAAATCCAGTTTCTCATGAGTTGAAGAATCTTCTGACTGTAACGGGAAAGAAAAGTCGGCCGATAGATTTTATGACCACAACGGGTTTTGGTGTGAATAGAAATGTACAGAAGACAGGCGGCACTCACCTTGACTATGAAGGTAAGGGTTCCTTTCAGTTTCTGAGGCATGACGATGCTCTGCACTGAGAAAACGAAGCGTGCCTCATTCGACACCCCTAAAGAATATCAAAGCATAACATTTGAGGATTTGTCTTCCAAATTAAGAAATACATGGTACTGATTAAAGGTCAGTTATGAAATAAACAATGAGAATACACTTGCAGCAGTAAGCGACCATGAGATCGACAGATCACAGATCAAATGTCTCGTACCTGGTGGAAGTTGAAACGGCACAACAAGCCCATCGTGAGGTCCAGCTCCCTCCGGCCGCTGCAGTTTAGAGTTGAGCGAGTCCAGCACATTGAACTCCATGGATTTCAAGAAACTGTTGCTTTTGTTTTCAAAGATGACGGACACCACCACCAAGCTGTCATCCTGCAAATTTCCCTGAATATCATACACCTGCAGAGAAAGCACAAAGTACTTTAAATACCAGCACGAGTGTAGGATGCAGAGGAATTACACAGTCAATAAAATTTTTTAGGTTCTTACAAACACTCAAAGAACAACAAAACAAGTCAGTAGAAAGAGAAGACCCTCGATTTAAGATTCCCGGAATATTCTGAAAATGGCACCAACACAATTACTATAGGACTACACAAGGACTATAATCATCCCCCCCACCATAGACACAGTCAATAGTGGCTCAGATGGCTGCCAGCTCACATATTCTGAGAACTGAAATGTTAGTTGTGATTGGTTAGCACAAACTGCGACCAAAACCACTCACTTATATTGTCTAATACCCCATTTTGAAAGTACAAAAATAGATACACAGCAAACAAAAAGAAAACAATGGAAAAAAGATTATTTAGTCTACAGCTACCTGATCAGCATCCTCCTTCATCTTTAACAAAGAATGAAAAAAAAACAGAGGGCAGAATTTAAACGCGTATGTGCTGGCTATTTCTATATTTATTTATCTTTTATTGTCATTTATATGCTAGGAAACATTCCTAACAGGAAACGGTCAGCCTTCACATCAAAGTAACATCGAACACAGTCATGGACAACTTTTGTATCTTCAATAAAGCACACACAGGAGGAGAACATACAAACTCCCGGTCTACTCGTGAATTGAACCTGGGACTTCTTGCTGCAAGGCGACAGTATGTGCTAAAGACTAAAAGCTGATTTACATTACTGTATGAAGTAATTGACCATCACAATAAGCTTCTGAGGGTTCGGTCCTGTTTGTGTTTACACTCTAGTTTTAATGACGAGTGATAAAGATCGTTTTGTAGATTTCAATAAATATCAAAGTGCAGAGAAATACTCACCATCTTGATATATGCATTTTCTGCCAAAGTGCAGTAGTTTGACATGGACTGTAAAACAAAACAAATACACAATTAACACCTACAATGTTCAGATAAACAATGTGATATAAAACAAAACCAAACTGTAGTTAAACTGATAACGGTTGTACAAACCGGTTACATAGTTTTTACTCTGGGTGGCCATCAAGGCGCAACCCTCCTATTTATTCAGACTTGAGAAGGGCAATACAAAGCACTTAATATATTTGGCGACGGTGCTTAAATAAAGATGTTTCGGATTACACACTAAGTCATGGTTGACACTGATGTTAAGAGAAATCTGACCAACAAATAACACACGTGTGATGTTGTGTGGTTTTCAATTAAAGAGGTGAAGGATAAAATAATGACATTTATTCTTGTTTCTATCTTTTAATATGATACTGACCGGTAGAGGTTCCTCATCTTCGACAGTACCATTCTGTACAGAATCTGCCGCGCCTAAATCACTGTGGTGGTGATGGTGGTGATGTCGCTTTTTCTTCTTCTTTTCATCTTTTTGTTTTTCCTTCTTCTGCTTCTTCTTTTTATGCTTTGTGGATTTCTAAATAATGGCACGCACGAAGAAAACAGCCATAGACGGTTACTGTGGCGGTTGTGGAGATACTAAATCCCCAGGTTTACATTATGAATGTGAACACATGGCTCTGTAGAGCATGAAAGATTTCAAATGACCCACCACTTCCTCGGGTTCTTCATCTTTGTGTTCATCTGAATCAGACTCTGGAGCAGGAGCCGAGCTTGCTTCAGGGGTGGCGGCCGGTGAGGGATCAACTGCCTCCTGAAAACACTTGCTAGATTAGAAAACATGACTAGTGTAATAGGTTTTACATCACGTGCACAATAGCATTTCTGAAGCAGTACTTCTATTGAGTTATTTTAAAAAGTTAAAACAAATATGCTGAATGAAGTGAGAAAGATGGAAACGAGAATCTTGTGTTAGTTATCTAAGTGTTAGTAAACCTTCGATTACAACCAATGTACAGGAGGAAGAAAAAACAAGTAAATCAACCATAGATGACCAACACATTTTAAACTTAGAATTAAAGTGCTGATGTATGGAGATCATACGGCATCACGAAGGGCAGCATTTACAACCTCACCACATCCAACTAAGCAAAGCAGACAGCGTTGGTTAAGCAAGTTAGTTACACATACAAGCACGATCACAATTTGAACACCACGACAGCCATCGGAGAGGTAAACAATAAGCCCAAAACGAAGCTTTCTGAAATGTTAGAGAATGACACCATGACACGTGATAAAGAGGGAATGATGGAACCATTAGATCATGTTGTGTTAAAATAAAGTGGAAGTAAAAGGCGGGGTAAAACCGGACCTTTACAGGTGGGGGAACAGGGGCGCTAGAGAGCCAAAAATCCAGATCGGAGGCCTAGAACAAAAAGGGCAAGGAATAGGTCAGAGCAGCCAGTTTGTATTTAACAAAGATTTTAAATTGTAGCCCGGTCCATAATTACCAGTACAGCTCGGTTTTTTATTAGTTTTAATAATGTTCAATATTTTACAATTTGCTTTGGTTAAAACTTACTTGCCACGTTACATCTTTTATGGCACTTACATTGCATTCAGCAGACGCTTTTATACAAGTATACAAGACAAAATAAGTCATAAGTATGTACGGTGTGTATAACAAATAAGACATAAGTATACAAGGCAAAAAGTAAACACAAAAGTAGAAAAGAAAGTTTTATTAAAAGAGTGTTTGTTGGTGGTGTTTGGAGAGTAAGTGCTCAGTCATTTGGAGCTTCTTGCAGATAGCGACATGGTAACAAGTCCACTAACCAACTCTTATTCGTCAATGAAAAGCAAACATGGTTGTAATAAACAACGTGCATCCATAAGGGGAAGGGAGTTTAAGTGTGTATGTGTGTGTGTGGGGGGGGGTGCTGTATTCCAAACAACAACAGAATAGTGATACCTCAGCAGATGTAGCCGTGGGTGGGACGACCACTTCGTCTTTCTCTTCTTCCTCGCGCTTGTGTTTTTTCTTCTTTTTCTTCTCTTCCTCTTTGCTTTTCTGCAATATTGCCAAAAATAAAGCACATTTCTTACATCTCTTAGCTCGTGCCTGCATCTGACTCAAAAGACATCGTTTATCACCGCTATCATGAACACACCTTCCTGTCCTTCTCTTTGTCCTTCTTTGTTTTTTCTTTACTGCTCCTCTTCTTAGACTCTAGAACCAAACCCTCGCCGTCTCCATCTGTCCCAGGGCTCTTCACAGTCTCAGGGCGATGTGTCCTTACTGGAAGCTTCTCACTGTCTGCCAGGGGCCTATGTGACACAGACACGCGGCTATTAATAATCCACATTCAGTTCTGGGCTAAGCACAGCAGGAGCATAGTTTTAAAAACTGCCACAAAGACCAAAGCAGGCGATGTAGGGATGTAAAGGATGTCAGCTGATGCTGGTTCGGGATGGGTAAGCCACTAAGCAGTCATTCAGTCCAACTCTGTGCTGAAATAAAATATTTAAACAATTCGGTCTGTCTTTTCTCATTTCCAAAAGAGCAAGTCGTGTTGTCATTTTTTTAGATCGTGACAGGTTGTTTACCTTACTTTGTCAATAGAAAAATTTACTCGTACGTACGTTTTGTTCTGTGTGCATTTGTCTCCTAAACATCACTAGATCCACTAAATAATGAGATCGTTTAAGAACGCGAGCTAAAATGCTACGACACATAGAATTTATGTTGTTAGATGTTTCTTAAAAGAATCAGAACACTTTTCCAGAACGGGTGCTGTGAGAACGTAGCAAGTGTTAAATAGTCTAAATCTATCTCATAATTCAGCAGATCCAGTGATGTTTAGGAGAAAAATAGTACACATAATAAAACATACACAATTCTGAACATCTTTATTTGCTCCAGAACATGATAGGAACGATTTTCTGAAAACTAGATTCCCCATTGAAAATCCCGTTAGAGCCGGAACACCAAATATGGGCACACCAAAAACTACACACGACTTTAGTTGTTATATTGTGACCGGCTTGCAATGGTACTTTAAAATAAGATTTGCCTCGGTACGTGAGACGACATGAGAGATGAATATGGGAAATAAGACATTCATTAGGCACTGTCACTAATAACAGTCTATTACTTGCACGCCCGGAGTCCCGGAGAATAAACCTAAATACAGAAGCGTTTATGATAACGAGGCAAGTCCGTTTCACACAATCGTTTCTGTGCTATAAAAACCGGCAGCACACGTCTAGTCAGCATTTTAGCAGGTGTGTTATTTGTCTAACTATAAAATAAAACTGGACGACCGGGTACGATCGGTACCTTCTAGTATTTACCAGCACAGATAATAAAACTGAATGAACACTCCTATTACCGACACAAACACCTGCAGGACACGTACCACGACCGTTACCTACAGAAAGAGCAAAGAAAGAAACAAACCAGGATTCGATAACCGGATGGCCCATCAGATTATAAATCAGGGGCTCAAAACTTACCTGCCGTTTCCACCAGAAAGCAGACTGACAGGAGAACAGACGTGTGCACGGGAGAGAGAAACAAAAATGCAGTTGAAAGTGTGTGTAAAGGGGCCAGAAGTAGTGGCCTCGACACGCTGATTGAGACATTTGAAGATTTACACAGCCACAAAGAGATCAAAAAGAAAAAAGCAGAAAAAGATGATAATGAATATTTTGGAAATGGTAGCATGTGATGTCTACATGATGAGGCTACAGGTGGCTTTTGGTTTGACGACCGATGAAGGTCATACCTGTCTAAATCTATGTCCAGGGCTTTGTGTGGATCATTGGGATCTTTCTCGTCATCATCGCTTGGTAAAGCATTCTATAGAGATACACAGAAAGCAAAACTTATCAGCTTGCATTTTAAATCTAGAAACCTTTTACAGCCTCTGAAAGAAAACACTATTCGATCGGCGTTACCTCGGGCATCTCCTCTGTGACTATATCCACCTGATGAGCAGGAGTGATATCTTCCTCACTCTCGGGGCCAGAGTCCCCCCTCTTTCCTTTGCCACGCTTTTCTTTCTTCTTCTTTTTATCCTTCTTCTTCTTCTCTGCCTTCTCTTTCAGTCGACGCTCTTGCTCCAGCTTTAGGTACTGGTCAGACATGGGCATGCCTTGGAGGAGAAGATGTAATGACCACACATCGTATTAAAAAAGTCACAAACTTTTTCAATAGAGTAATTAAACAATTACGATTTAATTTTAAGCAAAAGAACCCAGACAGAATGTTGGTCATTAGACCCCTGAAATGTGTTTTACTCAGAGCGTGTCTCACGTTCACTGATCTTAAATGGCAGGAAAGTTTTGTTAATAGACACCAGTCGGGCAGAACATTATGGTCACCATGCTAATTTTTAGGGCTGACCGCAATTAATCGATTATTCGTTAGTCGACCGAAAAAATTACTAATCTGACAAATTCCATTGGTCGACTAGTCGCAGGAAAGAAAAACGCTGCGTCTCGTCAAAGGACTTCTGGGACTTTTAATT
>JAOTRQ010000003.1:2790137-2808647 GCA_028565875.1 Hoplisoma paleatum | reverse complement strand
AATAAATGATAATTTTATGGTTAAAACTAAAAATTCGACATTTTTTTCCAATATAAGACATACCCCGAAAATAAGACGTAGTGGGGCTTTTGGGGATAAAAAGAAAGTAAGACGCTGTCTTATATTCGGGGAAACACGGTAGAACACACACACCCTCTGACATGAGTGCGGTAACCAACAACCTTATTTTACTTACTTGATAAGGTTTCACACCAAGCTCCATTTGTTCTATTTGTTAAGTTAATCATTGGATTTTCCTCCAACAGTCCAATATTTGGTGACTTTTTTGGGGACTTTCGTAATTCTTCTAAATGAAATGTTTCCTTATCCAGTTTGGTGCTTTTTTCCAGTTTCAGTTACTTGGAACTGTTTTTATTGTTCTGTGTAAATGTGACAACACTCTCATCTTATTTAACTGGTGTTCTTTTGTCTTTTTAATATAGAAGGATTTGTTTTACTTACGTGCTCCTGCAAATCATGACCTGAATCATGAATGTTTGCGTTATTGAGTTGTACGATTTAACTTATGAGTTCTTATGTCATGTAATATATTATATTATATAGTAAAGTTTTGCCAGCGTTTATCAGTAGCTTGTTCTCTAAAATGTAAAGAATTAGCTCTTTAGGAGACTCTCGTGTGGGGATTATGTATAGTAATAGTATATATAATAGTTATATATAATAATAATATATATAATAGTTCTTTTCAAAAATATAAACGATACACACCTATAGAGATTTTATGGCTGTTCTTGACTGCAGTTTATCGTGGGTTAATATTTAACCCCGACATTAAGTCTTTATTATAAGAACAAGAAAGTTTGATTCCATTTTTGGTGGAATGGATTAAGTTAAACAGCTTTGTTATAGGTTACAGTGTATATAACAGCTACACCTCGGCGACCACTATAGAAATGATAAAACATCAGGCTTTCATTGGAATCTAAATTAGATTTTAAAATGATTATCCCCCCCTTAGGACATGGAATGGACAGCAGGCCGGCCATGGCCATATTTGAGCTACTGGACTACATTGTCAATGAGGTTAGAGACACTTCACTTAAAGCACATTTTGTTTCTCACTTTATATCTGCTGTCACAATGTTTTTGAGCCGGGTAATCTAAGCCTATTTTTTTCCTCCTCGTATTTTCTGTAGCCGCCACCCAAGCTGCCTCACGGTGTGTTTACCTCAGACTTTCAAGACTTCGTGACAAAATGGTGAGGATGTTCATCATTCGTGTTGAACGGTTCTAGAATGTTTCTTTCTCAGTCTTTCTCTGGCTGTTTGTATTTATAGTGGTCACACAGAACTCTTACATTTGCCTGCTGCAGTCAGCTATTTTTGAAATGATAAAAGGATGTATGGTTGTGGTCACGTTCTTCACCACCCGAGGGGTTTTCAGTTTGACTTTTTCTCTCCCCCCCCCCTTTGTGTGTTTCACAGTCTCATCAAGAACCCTGCTGACCGAGCAGACCTGAAGATGTTGATGGTGCTTGTTGTTTTTCTTTCTTTACACTAGTGCTAGAAGATAATAATGTACTAGTTTGCCTAGATTGAATTTTAGGTTTTGAACATGTTCCTATCCTGTTTGTTTTATACACATTTTATTATAATGAGATTTGTGAGGAAATTGTTAGTGAATGTGAGTTCAATTGAAAATAACTGCCTCACAGGATAGTATGTTGCTTCAGCGCTTTTTACATTTATGTTGCTTTAATCTATATATTATCAGAACTATGAATATTGCTGTATGAAGAATGCATATTTCATATTCGCTGGTACTTGGGTGGCACAGAAACGAATGACACCAGGCAGTTTCATTTATTGTTGTCTCCATAAGCTGGTTAAAATGGTTATAACTGCAGTCTAGCTTATTTTGCTTGTGTATTTATACTACACTGTTTTTAAAGGCTTTTCTTTCTATTTTGTTCCAGAGCCACACGTTTATTAAGCGTGCGGAGGTGGAGGAGGTGGACTTTGCAGGCTGGATGTGCAGAACCATGGGACTGAACCAGCCGAGTACTCCCACTCGCACATCCGAGTGACTTACAGTCCAACAGCCTACTCTCTCCCCCCTGCCAATCACCTTCTCTACCTTTCCTTTTTCAGTGCTTATTTCACTTCTGTTTTCTTCTATCAATTGCGCTTAAAAGTCCAGTCAGGTCGCTTAACATCTGCCTGCTTCTCTGTGCTCGCTCTGTTAGTGCTGCAGGGCTTTCCGCAGGTACAAGCTTAAAAGAGGTCGCTCATTGGTACTGTTCATTTCAGTGGATTTAGCTTCAAGTCATTGCTTTGCTTTCGTTGGACTTCTGGGTTAGGCATTAGGGCATATGAATGTCTTTTGGATACAGTCTACTGTGATTTATTTTTGTTATTTGTAATGTTCACTACATATGACATAAGATATGTTCTGTTCCTAAAGATCGATTTCTATTCTGGTCCAGTTTGGGTGTCAATTTTTGAAAACTATCAAAAATTGTCCTGAATTCTGATTGCAGAATTCTGCAGCAGATGCCGTTCAGTACCAGGTCCCAGAGGACCCGTTTGGAGTTTGACATTATTTCACTTATCTTCAAACTTCTTCCAGCATTTTAAAAACTTGCTGGAGTTGCATTGGCTGCTCTAAATGTTCTCATTTTATTCAGGGCTTCCTGGTCGACAAGCCCAGCTGTGATAACTTGAATTGAATAGAAGCTCCCCTTATACACAATATTTTTGTACGCAATAGAAAAAATAAAAGCCAAACTGTCTTGAACAACAAATAATGTGCCTGCACATTGTTCGCAGTTTTAATAACTTGACCTGGTCATTATTATTATTATTATTATAAGGATGCACAGTGACTATATTAATAAAGCCAAATAAAATGCATTTATTGAGGTACTTGCAGTTACTTGCAGTCAAATAACTGATACTATACTCAAAAATTATTTTTAAACATTAGATAGATCACTGCTTTTGTTTAGGTACTTTTTTTTCAATTTGATGATATTCTACAACTGCTGTTAATAGACACCAATGTATCCATATATCAGACGAAGCACTTCATACATACGTTGGTGTTTTTGGCCAGTTCGAGGGGTCCTGGTTCTGGCCATCTGAAGACACTGAGAATCAAAACCCATGTCTAGCTGCAAAGCCAAAATATTGTATTAACATATTAATCATTGGCTTTATTACACACTGGCTCATTCTGTAATATCAGCAAGTTCATGTTGCTGGCTGTAACTTTTTTAGGTATTGAAACATTTTCAAGACTTTCCTGAGTTATCATTTTTACATCAACTGTGTGGCACAGATTCATTTGATAGTTGTGATTGATAAAAGCATAAAAAATAGCATCTTGGGTTGAGTCTGTTTTACTGTCTGAGACTTTTTGGACAACGCAGCACCCTTTGTGAGTAGTAATATATTAATAATAGTAAATGTTAAGCTTTTGTTTACCAAATTGACGTCATTTTGAACACAAACATGTCTTATTTAAATATCTTGATTTAAATCGTGAATCCGTTTGGTTTACAGATGTTTCACTGCATAAAAAGAAGAGCTGCACGCTTTTCTGGTGATAATAGTTAAGCTTTTTTACATAACAGATTTACTTTTTATGAAATGCCCCTTAGAATTCTTCATGGTTTTACCATATAAGAGATCCTTTGGACATCTTAAATCGCAGTTAACACCAATGTTCTAATGCCTTTATTTCTTTCTTTCTTTTTTTTCCATTTCAGTTTATTTCTGCTTTATTATCTTTTCTCCCCGAACACAGATCGTGCTACGACATCGTACACTTTTGTGCGTGAGGAAAAAAAAAAACTAATAATACACTCGACATGACTGCTGACAATCCCTCGACATTTTGAAATGCATACAAATCGCACATACCAAGCCAGCTCTGTTTAAAATGAACAAAGAACTTGCATAAGACACTTCCAACAGCTTTAAAGATACATTGTTTATGTATTATGCAGGTTCATGTATTAGTGCAGTTCAGATGGACTGCAGTGTGACCCCCAGATCAGTTATCCTCATGTCTGTCTCGGTTTCCGACAGTATATTCTACAAACATTTTAAGGTGGCACAAATTTCATTCCGCTGGTTCAGGACTGCTTTTAATGCTTTTTCAGAAATTCGGTTCAGTGTTTGACTGGTTTCGTTTTCACGTTGGCATTCGCCTTCAATTCAATGAATGCATAGCTGCACTTATGTGTATAAAAGTATATATACAGTACGAATGATACTGTTTCACAGTCTTAAAGAAATTGCCTTCTTGGGTTGTTGTTTTTTTCCCTTTTCATTTAAATGGTGTAGAGACAATGGGAAGAGTCATTTTATCATATAAAATGTGTTAAATATGGTTCTAATACGGAAATAAACTTTTGTGAATGAATGTTTTCTTTACTGATTTATTTATGATTTGATTTATGGTTTCAGTGTTTAGCCTTTATCCAAAGTGGCTTCCAATGGGAACTCCATTTAAGCGATTGAGTGTCTTGTTCAAGAGCCCAACAGTGGCAACTTGATGGTAGCTGCGCTTAAACAGGCAACCTTCTGATTGGTAGTCCAGTTCCTTCGACACTAAGACATCATTACCCTGTTCTATGAACTGATGGGACACTTATGAGACTCTTTTGTCCTTTTTAATCTGTCAAGCCTTCCAAACATCATAGATTAGATGTAATTAGTTTTTAATACCCTCACTGGGTTTACTTGGTTCTTTCGTACCCTAGTCATACCTGTTAAATCTAACCTTTAAATTGCAATTTTACAAAAAGCAAACGACCAGTTTTATGAATTTGCTGTGTTGGTAGCTGGATGATCGAGTGGGGTCGGGTGGGGGTGGGGGTTCATTCTGCAGTCAGCATTTGTGCTCGAACTCTGCTTGTTCATATAAGCATTTAGACCCGTACAGATTCCCACAGTGTCTTATTAGTACTTCATGCGAATGCGCCCTGCTGGCCTGTTGGCAGTGTCCTCTACGGTCAGGATATGTCCATTCATCTTTTTCATCCCTAAGTACCACAAGTCCTGTTGTCCTTTACTGCCCTGGTGAAGCAATTCTTTTGGTCATCCAATTAATGTCGAGATGCATCACCTTCGCCCCTGCGGCCTCGAATTATTGGTGTTTTGTGACTGTTGAGATCGGAGGTGGAAAGTCAAGAATGATGTCTGTGTGTTACTGTAATGAGTCGTGTGTGTGTGTGTTTGTAGTTTTTAAGTAGATTTCACAATCCATAAACCACAATTGCATCCATTAGGGAGTTAAAAACAGGTTAAAATCACGTACGGGAAAGGCAGTGAATAAGTTTGCCAGTTTGCGTGGATTTTCAGCTGAAATTAAATGTTCTTTTTAAAATCTGTATAAATGCAGAAGACCACATAATCTGGCACAGCATGCACACAACAGCAGTTTGTGTTTAGAACTACATAATTACATTTTTTTAAATAAAATCATTAGCATTATGAACAAATTATTAGACTAACTATTAGACTATTTAATATTCCGCCTTATAAAGCTCCGGGCGGAGTTCTGTAGGATGCTCTGTACTAAATTACATTACACATCCCTGAACGATTAAATGTCATATCGATATAAAAAGTATTTTCCTTTAGTATTTTTTCATTAAAAAACATTTAATTTATATTCACTTGTCCAGTTTGCATTACACCGGAGCTGCATTCTAACTTTTACTCTTGTATTTTACAAGAGCTACTTTTTCTTACTCATTCTTGAGTAGATTCTTGAGTAAATAGTGACTTATACTTCATTAAAAAAGAAATCCTCAAACTAATAGTACTTTTACTGGCTTGCTTGTAGCTGTTAGAATTTTTCATTCGTACAACTCGACCAAAAGCACCTCCGTGGATCCGGACGGCCTGTGCGTAGCTCATGATCTTCGTTCAAAGTTTAAATAAACAAAAACGTCGCCACAACTCAAACACCCACATAAACAAATGTGGGGAAGGGTTCTTAATTTAGCTTAGCGAGGGAGCCGGTGAGGAGTAATGTTCATTTCTAGTCGCTATGTATGTCATGATCGGGTGCAAACTGCCAACCCTGGTAGTGCTCATCACATAAATAAGTAGATCATAAAGAGACAAAAATATACGCGTTAAGAATACCCGAATGCATGCAGCGTTGGTGGTTTTTGTACACAATTAAGATTATTTATTTTATTTATCACTCATTCGTTCATTGTAATTTTATTATTCTAACCAGGATTATAGTAAATCTGCAGACCAATCCAGCACATGGACACATTATTCACTTACTCACACCCTTAGGGGACAGTTTAGCGCCACCAGTGCACCTACTGGCAAGTTTTTAGGAGGTTTGATGTAGGAGGGAAGCATGCAAAACTCTTTCAACTACCATCAAATCAGGTAAGTACTTTCTATTTATTTTATTTCTGGAGTGTTTATTGTGCGTTAATGTTTCTGATAAATGTTCAGGTAAGTATTTTAAAAAGCACACGAATGCAGGGCTTCAAAATACCAAGCCTAGGTGTTTATTTGTTTACCTTGTCATCTAAAGAACAGGTGGTTGAAAAGTGGCACCTTCCATCAGGGATGATTAAAAATCAGGCTAGGCAGCAATCTGTGTAAGAGAAACAGCATTATGTGTTAGCTTGCTGATGGTGGTTGGCGGGGGGTTAAGGGGGGGTTGGTGGCTGTTGCTGGCAGACCCTGAGTGTTTTGGAATGTGCCATGGCTTGTTTCTGGGGTGGGACTCCATGACCTAAGGCTGTGGGATAGGTGGGTGTGCCCATAAGACACATACACAGAGTCTCTCCACAAAGAGCAGGACGGTTGCGCGTATGATTGTACAATACCTGCATACCGGCTCTAAATGCCGTGCTAAGTTCAGGAACTATTTTAATTGTGTGGCACACCTTTAACAGCCCACTCGCCTTTAACTGGTAGTTACCAGCATTATATGGTAATATAATAATCTTCCTATTCCCTAAAGAAGGTGTGAAGAAGACCAGCAAGGGAGAATGCTGTTTCTTTAAGAGAGCAAGAGAGAGAGAGAGGGAGACAGGGAGCGAGAGAAAGGGAGGGACCTCTTTGCCCTCCAGAAACCAGGAAGGGAATTGAGTTGATCTACTGCTGCCTGTTTAGCGCATACAGGGCTTTCAGAAGAAGGGACAGCTAAAGCCAGAGAGCGAGAGGTGGAGAGAGAGAGAGAGAGAGAGAGAGAGAGAGAGACAGCTCCACAGCGGAGGTGAGGAGGTACGAGCAAACCCACAACAAACAGCACCACGGCTATTGCAGGTGAGTTGAACCTTTAACCCCCCACCACCACCACCACCACCACTACCCCCCTGCTCCGGGTCCCTGTGCTGCCTCTTCCAGGGCCTGTTGGTCGAAAGCAAATAGGGAGAGGAGAATGGAATGAAGAAGGAGGGCAAAAAGAGCACAAAACGGTGGTCATGGAGTGGAAGAAGGTGGCTGTCCGGGTTACCGTCTTGTTCTACGTTCGATTTATGCCCAGTGTTTTGCAAAACTTTGTTTTAGTTGTTCCGAAAAGCTCGAGGCACCTACTTTGACAAGGAAGGGGTCATCAAACGAGACCGTGTCAGTGTGAGAAAGGAGGAACCAAAAATAATGTTCTACAAGGTAGAGTGGCATGTGACAGGTTTACCTTTCGGTTTGCTGCCAAAGGGGAAAGCACTGAGCGGGATTACACACATCAGCCCTGTGGGATTACATTATTTTGGTTTAAACAGTAGAAGGTAGGTTAAAAATTAGAAGTATTTATTCTTTGTAAGAAGCCTTGATCAGCAACACTATGACTGTGTTTGTAGATTAGTTGAAATACCTCCATCCATGTTTTTAAAAATATATTTGGTCTCTTGCCTGATCTGCTTGATGGTTGGTCGCTGTACTTTTAAAACCTGGCATCCTGCTAGCAACACACCGTAGTGTATAATTCAGGTCCTAGTGCTTACGTTGAAGCGAGTCTTCGAGCTGTAGGTTTGCTCAAATCGAACACTGGGATTTGTAGTCCAGAACGATGTCCTAGAAGCTGTGGATCCAGCCCCGAACGACTCCAGATCCCAGCGAGCCTTGCCCTTGGCCATCCAGGAAGGGGGAAGCCGGCAGCCTATCTCTGTGGGGAGGTGTGGTGAGTGAGCAGCGGGCCGGCCAATTGTAGAGAGGGAAGTGAAGCCAGACCAGTGGGCTGAAAATAGAGGGCTGGGGGTGGGAGGAGGAAGAGGGGAGCGTTAAGAGTTAGTAGGTGCCTGCCAGTGTGTGTGTGTGTGTGTGTGTGTGGGATCAGGAAAGGGTTTGCCTGCATAAAGAGGGGCATTTGGAAGTTTGGAGACTGGTCGTACCATCACGACGCAGCCCTGCCCTGATAAAACGGCAGCTAGGGAGAAAACCTGAGCTGACCCAGACCTCAGAGGGTGAGACACGTTTCTGCCCGGCCGGTAAGTGCTCCTACTGCACTCTCTGCTTCCCGGAGTCAGGAAGATGAGCTAGACTGGGATCTTTAGTAGAGTCTGAGAGAAAGGGAGAGGGAGGAATAGGCATGATTGAGCTGAAAGCACTTGACCCAGTTGCAGATGGAGTAGAAATGGAAAACAGGCCTGCTGTGCTGAGGTTATACCCTGCTGACTTTTTTTTTTACTAGAGATGGAATTCCCTTTCTTTCTAAGCATTGTAATTAAGGTGTCAGATCTTTTTCACTTCTTTAAAGTGTCACTTATTTAACACCGAATCTTATTCTTTCGGCAAATGTTCGTTCGATGTTGCAAGACCTGTGAATCGAATCAGAAACTTCTAGTTTCTCTTGTTGGTAGTTGTGGTGTGTTTCTGTCAAAACCCTTCCTCATTGTCGACATGGTTGCCCATCCCCCTAACACTTTGCACTGAGGGTCTTTTGGTTAAGTCTCATGACTTCTGTCGGGTCAGCAGTCTGCTATGGGTGTCACAAGCGTCAGGCCTGTGAATGTGAAACTTCTCTTGTCTGTTACTCTCGTTACTATGTTTTTTTTTGTAATTATTATTCAGCTATGTGTGCAGATAATTTCCAACCCATACTGGCTTGACTCGTTTTGGCTGGTGCGGGTACAGGGAGGGCACGAGGGGTATTTTTGTTCACCGATGACGCCCAGTGTCTGAACAATACACAGAAAAGACGCCTTGTCTTGTCAGGGGTGAGGCCTCTCTTCATTGTGACTTAGTGGCTCTGTGAATAACACATATTTGAGCCCACTTTTAATGAGTGCACATTGTTCACGGGTGCATGACTTGAAGGAGTCAGTTAAAGTTGTCACACCGTGCTAGGAACGCCGTGAAGCCTTAAGATAAACTGTGTGCGTGTGTGTGTGTATGTGTGTGTGTTTTTCAATGCTATTATCACCACCCTGATTGCAAACATCAAATTTGTTTTCTTTTTGAAATAAAATAAATAGGGGAAGGGAGTTTCAGTGTTCACTAAGTACTAACACGATGTTCTGATTTGTATATATTTAATCTGTCCTACCCGTCTATCTAAAGTTCTTGGTGCTGAATTTCCTTTCTATGCACAACATCACCGTTCTTCCATCACATCATTGATCACCTGCTTGTGTGTGTGGACTAAAATGTTGATGATCTTTGGATGACGTCAACTGTACCAATGTTGGTTCGTTGGTCCACATGCTTTTGGGGAGATTGTTTCGGTTAAGGTAATAAACGACTAAACTACCCTTGAAGAGTAAGTGGAGCTGATCTGAGCAAGAACATAGCCACGTAGCTGTTAAGGCTGGCCGCCAGACTGGTGTGTAGTTTTCATTCTGGGGCAGTCAGCTGGGTGGGTTGTTGTCAGGCATTTCTGGAGTGATCAAATTAGAGAGTATGATGCTGGGAGATGAGCTTCAGCGAGCTATCCTCTCTATCGGTAATCAGAGAGCTCATCTCATTATACTCTTATTGCACTTTTTAAAGGCCTTTCTTCCACTTGTCCTTATCTGTAGCGGGTCTGTCGACACTTCGAAAAAGGGCCTGCGTCTTAGTTTCCTTTCCAGTAACTGGAAATCTGATTGCTGTGAGGTTATTCTCTCGCCTGCTCCGATTCAGCGCCGAGGTGCTCGGCCTTCGGCAAGCGCAGAGGAGTCCTTGACACACTTACCTCCGTGTAATCGTCGTGATATCTGTGGATGATAAACTGGCAGTGAGTGGGAGCGAGCTTTTTTTTTTTTTCGCTTCATCAGCACAGTCAGAAAGGAGGAAGTGGAAGCTGTGGTGGGCCGGCAGTGGACGAGCGCAGTGCAGTGTCTGGGAGAGCTGGTCATCTGATAACTGTGCGGGTTCTGTTACAACATCACCAGAGTCACACAGGAAGTTGTCTTCTTCCATTCTGCTGGGCCTTCGCAACACAAGGGCATCGGATGAGCCACATGCTGTGGCCATTTTTTTTTGGAGGGGGGGGACGACTTGTTTAACGTGTTTGGTCTGTCTTCACTGGTATCCTGTAAGCTTGGCCCCAGTGACCAAATGTCTTGCAAAAACTGTTACCACCCAGCTGCCAGATGCAGGGAATGGGGCCTGGAAAATTCCGGTCAAACTCTGAGGGGGTGTCTGAAATTCTTAAACATAAGTCTTAACAGACCTTTAGGTTTGTCTGTAAAAATCAAATTGAGTTGATGTAAACAAAAATATGAACTTGAAATGATTAGGTTACCCAAATGCGTGTATATATAGGGCAGGTAGTGGGTTTACAGGATTGGATTAAGCTGGCAGCTAGCAAGAGCTGAAACAGGCTGAGACAGGGTTGATTAGTCTCCTAAGTCATGTATGTTCACTTCTAAGCAGCCTCACCCACTACCTTTGAGGGGGCATTGTGAGCACAAGCCTGGATTCTTTTGGCAGCCTACTGACATATCTGCCGTCAAACAGCCCAACCCCACGACTCCAGTTTTATCAGTTGTTCGCCCACTTCCTGCTCGCTTTCTACATGACCAATCAGGCTTTTCAGCCACTGCTTCCAGGGGTGACTCACGTGCAAGGCTTTGCCTGAAATCATGTTCATTTCAGTCACAGACAGCCTCCTTCCCGTTGTGTTTCCGATCATCAGTCGATATCCTCTCGGCCCTGACCTTGAACTTCGCTGACCCATATGAAGAAATGTAAAGTGAATTCTTCCACACGGCTCGGAGGTCACGCCAGAAGTCGCACGTAGACATACACACCCACCAGATTGGACAACAGGGTCAATAAATGCTTATTGCTTATCCACTGCAATACGCTAAAATCCTGAAGTGGCTTAGTTAAGAACTACCGTTTGTAAACACTAATCTAAAGAAAGATTCCAAAACGTGACTTGTTGATTAGTTAAGTATTATTTAAACTCTCGTCCTCAAGACTTTCTGGCGTCGACATCATCGGAGTTTAACGTCTTGCTCAGTGAAGACACCATTTGTTGTTTTGGTTTATGTCATGAGTAAGTGGTGTGTTCCAGGAATGTGCGGTATGTACTCATGCCTAGACGTTGCAATCTGGGTGTACTCATGGTGTGATCTATATGATCTGCTTCGGGTTTGTACATTACCCTGGGTCGTTTAAGGTTAGTTCCAGCAGCTCTGAGGAGGTCATCTATTAACGCATAGGAAAAGATGGCCAAATTTCTCTCAGGGTATTTGCATTGTATGGAAAATAAATGTATACACTGCACATGCATTATATGTACTTTTTAAAAAAGTAATACAAAATATGAAAATGACTACAGGCTGTTTAAACACATGCCGACATTCAATGCTGATAACTACTTTGCGTTGGCCTTGGCAGACATGACTCGACTAAGTTTTTTTGGGGGGTGGGAGGGTGGCTACTTGCAGCGAATTGTGGTTTGACTTGCAAAGCAGTAGCAGGCGGTGTGTACGGCTGGTGGCTGAGAGGCCTGCAAGCAAGCGAGTGGGGCCAAGGCACAGCCACCATCACCCGAAGCAATGAATTAGTGATGAGAAATGTTTGAAGCCACGACAAGGTGTCGGGATCGGGTTTGTTTGACGTGTTCTATCTCTTTTTTAGGTCAGGGTGGGGTTTACTCGAAGACGGTGGTTAACTGATTTGATTTCGTCCCATGGTTTGACTTTTGCCGACCATTATTTGAAACCTCGTTGCACTTTTTACTTTTCACGTGATCATTTTCGTTTCCAGCTTGCAGATATTCACGCTGCAGATCATAATAGATTCGTTCATGTGTTATTATATACAAATTTCATCCCTTGGCTCGACGTTTGCTAGGTACTGTCCGTTACTCTCAGCCTCCAGGCTGGTCCTGACCCTAGCCTATTCAAATAAGTAATGGCAGAGATAGTAAAATGAGGGCTTGTCAGCCAAGCAGATGGGTTTTTATCAGGGCTTCCAGAGAAAACAAAGAGTAGCTTGTAGTGATGAAACTAGGCATGCAGGTGCCCATCATTGTGCCATTGAAAAGAAAAGTTTAAACAGAGAACCGCCATTACCCTTGATTTATAGGATATGAAAGTGTTACTATTAAGACTACTATTAAAAGAACTCCTCTAAATTTTACCATACTGCTGGGTGCATGACAGGTGAGCCTTAGAGTCAGTAAAATGTATTAGATTTATAACACGTTTATAACAAATCGAATGTTTGGATTCACCCAGTTAATAAAGCTACTCGTAAATTAAAATAATAAGTGTTTGGTACCTGTTTGCAATTCTGAGCCTAAGCTTTTTTATGTGATAATAAACAATAAACCTAATAATGTGTCCGACCATACAGATTCTTGAGAGGTAAATTCCTTAGGAACTTTTTGGGGGCTCAAATAACACTTAATTGGCTTTAGCTGTGATGGCCTACGAGAGATTTCACTACACACATTGTGAGAGAAAGTTTGAGACCAAGATCATTTCACTGCACCAAAATGGCAATTAAGGAAGGATTTTCATAGCTAGATATACTTTTCCAAACTTATAGTGTTACAGCAAACCTACAAATGCACACAAGTCTTAGGAAAATGAAGAAAAGCCCCTGTGTTGATGCAAAATACCTACATGATGACCCGGTGAACTGATGAGGGCTGGGGCAGATGACAGTGGCGACATTAAGAAAATCATTTAACAACCAAGACCTTGGACTTGGACTATGGCTGGGCTCCACAATTCACATCTGTAAGGGTTGTAAGAAAGACTGTTAGGGTTGACAGGAATACAGCAGGCGGAGTGACAAATTAAAAGTGCAGATGAGTGGTTATATGGAGCAAAACGATTCAATCCTCACTGTCAAACATGAAGACGCAACTGTGATGGATTTGTGATGGTTTGAGGGTATTGTATGCAGCAGGAACTCGAAAACTTGACTTCATAACTCAAAAGTTCGATATGTCACTTTCAGGTCAGCTGAAGCTTGTTTAAAGGATCGGTGCTGTATATTATGAATATTACGAAGCGAGCTTTTCAGTGTCCGGGTTTAAATCCCGCACAAAATCTTTGGTGAGAGCAGTTGCAGCTAGAAAGCTATTAAACCTCATTGAGCTGGAAGCTTTTGCAAGAGAATAATAGGTTAATAAATAAAGTTAGCACTTACCGGAACGGCTTATTAGAATTAGGTTATTATCAAGACGAAAGGATGTTCCACCAAGTTCTGTTGCTGGGGGTGTGTGTGGGGGGGGGGGGGGGGGGGGAACTAATAAGATTCATCTCCACCTGTCAAGAGAACTAGATGTTTTACATTAAGACTCCAGATGATTTTAACATTAGTGAACATGTCTTGTGTGTATTAATACATTTTGTTTGCTGTTTATGTAAAGAAAATCTAATACTCATGTAGTATATCGGATGGCGAAATGTTATCTAGGAGGCTATATGTTTTATGGTTTCTTTTTTTAAAAGAAAAAGTGATTAGCCATTTAAATTAGATATGAGATGAAAGATGCTCTGGCGTCAGCTCCGAGCGCTAACTTAAAACTTAGAGAACATCTAACAGTCATATTTGACACTGTCTGTAGGGCGGAATGGCCGGACTGTGTTATACATACATAAATGAAAACGGGGTTCTGCACCGAGCTGTGCATGGAGCGGACGGCACATGAACTGTGATGACCATGATAGCAATCAGGTAATCCTCAGCCATAGAGAGAAGATGCATGATCATTATCATTTTTAGGTAGTATAATGTTTTTCTTGTCCACAAATTGAAACCGTCACGTTATGTAAATGAGGTATTTGTCCATTTCTTAGATAATTTAAAAAGATGACATAAGTTAATGCTTTTTTAGTCCAACAGTACAGACATTACCAAAAAAAACACCTTGAAACATTGAGGCTGGAGGGGGTTTTAGGGCTGCCGTGCCTTTGTATGAATCATTACATTCCAAAACTGCCTAAATAGGGTGACATGTATCATCCGACCTTAACTGTGCACACATTTGCGAGGAGATGATCACACATGATGACACTATATTTAATAGTTTTTAAAGTGTATGCTAATAGAAATAGAAGCCAAAGAAGACAATTACAGACATATTTAAGACTAAAACGTGTCTTTGATGTTAATCGTCTCTGGTTAATGCACAGGGATGTGCACAGGTTGCATGTACAAGGTGGGGTTTTCCACAACATAGGTGTGTCTATTATTTGACTTGAGTTCGTACGCGAATGTCAGACAAATCTTATATCAAAATGATTCAACTTTATCCATTAGTTTATATAGGGTACGGCACATTTAAAAATGTAAAGAGAAACTGACGTGCATGGAAGTGGAATCCATCAATCTTTGGTAACATCGTGTTTTAACATTTAATAATAATAATAATGTCTGGGATATAGAAACGATGTCAGGTGTAGCATGTTGTGAATATGAGTCTCGACCGAGGCGTCTTTATGTTTTGCAAAGCTGCAAAAGTTTATAGTCACAGCAGCGATTCTTGTCTAGTGCAGTCCGTGAGGTGTCCAGGTGGGATTATTCACTTTAGCAGGAAGTGCAGATGGCTCCCAGATTAAAAAGTAAAAAGAAGACATCAGCAGAAGCAGACAAAGAGGGCGCGGGGACTGTATAAGGATTGACCGCAGAACCACACGTAAAGACTGACAAAAAAGCGAAAACACTTGTTAGCATTAATGTAACCATTCCGAACCGTTAAAATAGTGTAAATATTGATCACAGTACAAACAGGGGCTCCGGTATGTCTGGCTTCAACAGTGCAAATAAAAAGCATGAGCTAGAAGATGGCACAGGCATCTTTTCTGATACTGGTGGTTCTGTTCTTGACCTAAAAGATTTAAGGAAACTCCATAGGGCTGCTGTGAACAGACCTGAAGTGAACTGGAACATCAACTGATGCTTTCTAGATTAATGTGGGTACTCACCCATACCTGCTTTTTACTAGATGAGCACAAAAATTCGTAGACATCCCATTCACATAATAGTTTAAGCCTTTTCGGAAAGGTGGCCGTTGTTATAGCTGAAAAGATCACTTTAAGGTCATGTATTTTAATATCATTTGTTTTTTAAATGGGATGTCTGACAAGCTCATGGTCAGGTGACCCAATGCACTTGGTCTTATCTCGATTCTCGCAGTGGGTAATTTATTATTTTAGTCTGGATACTAAGGATATTATACTAACAATACAACTTCAAACTGTTTTTTTTCCTTGACAGCCCCGTTGTAATCATATGTTTGCTAGAAAACGAGGTCGATTACTATTATTATTATTATGAATATTTCTAATGATGCTTCGCTGCAATTATTCTTCACAAGATGTACCCTTGAGGGTGCCACCCCAGTGATAAATAGCTGTAAAATATGTCAGTTGAGTAGATTTCTTGGGATGACACGCGGCCCAGGTTAAAGACCTGACCAGACTGGTTTGTTAAGTGCGTTAAGGTTGTGTTTTACCTAAGCATGACCTCTGTGCCATCCTATGTGCCCGTACTACAGGTAAAGCAGAAAGCAGGTTTATAAAAAAAAAACAAAAAAACAAAAAAAAACAACAAGGGTGTGAGGGAAGAAAAGGGAGGGTGACCGGGTTAAACAGGAATGTCTTTTGTATGTACTGCTATTACAGAGAATAATCCCCCAAGCTACCCACCCACCTAGCCTAACCCCCCTGCTGAGCTGTTCTGCACATACGATTAACAGACTTCTCCTTCACCTGACACGAGTGGACTAGTACATGTGTATAAATGAACGAATCCTATAGGGTTGCCCTGCATAACCCCCCCTTCACCTTCCTCTGTGGCTGCCCAGGCTGCATTTGATCATTTTAATCTCCCTAACACGTGAGCAAAGGGGACCGGCCTTTCCTGAAACTTGGCACACAGTGCAGGGTGGGGTAACCGGCTTAGACCGGATTGACAACCTCCCTATTTAATACTGTTCTCTTACTTTCATGCGTGTCCTCATCCAGTGTGGTTTTTCCACCGTGGCTTGTGCTCAGCAACCCCCTGTCCCACCCTGGCCTCTATGTGCAAAACTGTGCCACCATTGCACACGCTTTCAGTTCTTCTCTCGTACGAGAACCAGCAGGCCCCATACCTTTACTCAACACCGACACGGATATGAGTATATAAACTATTATAGTCTAAGATTTACTTATTTATTGATGGTATCTATCTATTTTACCCTTCAGTCGACTTCGACCCTGGGTTACTCTGTGGACTGCTACCGATCCCCAGAGTATCTCTACAGGGATCTTGTGTATGACTACCGGACAATTTACACATTTCCGATCAACCAAGTGCATGTTTTTGGACTGTGGGAGGAAACCGGAGTACCCGGAGGAAACCCACACTGACACGGGGAGAACATGCAATCTCAGCACAGAAAGTCCCCGGTCCGACCCGGGGATCGAACCCGGCACTTCTTGCTGTGAGGCGACAGTGCTAATGATGATACCAATACCAATAATAATTAAAAAATATATAAAATACTCATTTTAAAATGTGTTTCTAACCACAATATAAAAGTGTCCTAAGCTTTAATTAACACAGCTACAAAATCGGATGGATTGTTTTTTACTTTTCATGGTCCAGCATTAAACTTCTAAACAAGACTTTATTATAGAGTAGTAAGAAGTTGGGACCCAGAATGTGGTGTTTTTTTGTTAAGGAGGCGCTTTAAATAAAGAGAAAGAAAGTGAGACAGAGAGAGAGAGAGTGAGAGACAGCGAGGAGACACCCGCAATCTCCCAGGTAAACAATTTGATCATTAACGTACCGGACGGCTGGTCGAAAATGCAATTATGAGTCTGTATGCAGTTTAAAGCTCTTATTCACAGTTAATGGAGCGATTCAGAGCCACTGACCCAACTGAGTTAATACAGCCTGGTCCTCATCATCATCATCATCATCACCATCATTCTTCCTCTGTCATCGTTCCTCAAGCTCTCTCGCTCCGACCACCTCCTCTCTCTCTCTCTCTCTCTCTCTCTGTCTCAATATGGAAATAAGCATTGCAGATTGCGTCCTGCAGGATGTCATGAGCCAGCAGGGGAAATAGAACCGCGATAGCACAATATATTAATGCGCTAAGAAGCTGAAAATAAACGCTTCACCGTTTAGCGGGAGAAAAACAAAGCAGAACGCTTTGATAAGGTGGAAGAATATGAGGAGAGAAATTCAATCAGGGGATCTGTCTCAGCCGGCTTCGGGTTCTGCTGATTCCACTAATTTGCCATCTTTTCCCATCCAGCATTTAGAAACCCAGATCGTTGAACGCTTGGCCCGAATGCTAATCACAACTGTCAGGAAACTCGAATCAGAATGAATGAGGGAGACAGATAGACGACTGCCACATATTGCAGGGAAATTAAGTAATGCCGTTCTACAATAATAAATGACCTTAAAAAAAACTAACAAAACAACCCCCTGCAAATCCAGTTTCACCTTCTTTATTTTAAAATAAAAATAAAAATAAAAACTTTTAGCCCGGGATTGGACTTCAAAGTGTGTGAGCTGACATTATTCAATTTGAAAACTGGACTAAACTGAAATCTATACCACAGGAAATGTTCGGAGAGATGCACTGGCAGGACTTCTATGAGGAAAGATGAGTGAGGATTTGGCATGAACGATGCACGTTTTGTCAAAAATGAATAAATTACTTACAAAAATGTGTGCAAGTGACAGTTCAGTGCAAGTGACCTCGGTCGTGCTTTTATTCAGGCAGAAATAATAATAATCTCCTGTTCAAGATCATTCTAAAGCCAGTGCTAAAAATGAAATGATAATAAACGTCTACAACAACTACTACAAATATGAATCTGAATAAATTAATAAATGAATGCACGAAAACTAAAAAAGAATATTGTTACTAGTACAATAACTACTACGACTAAAAATAACAATTATACCATTATATAATATTATAATATATCATTATATATTATATAATAACATTATAGTTATTACTATAATGTATAGTTACATTATAGTAGAAGAATAACATTACTTCTACTAGTTATTATTATAAGTATATATTAGGGCTGTCCACAACCAAGGATTTTGTTGGTCGACCAGTGGTCGTCATTTCTTTCAACTAATCGACTAATAATCG
>JAOTRQ010000003.1:2765722-2785914 GCA_028565875.1 Hoplisoma paleatum | reverse complement strand
TGGACTAGTAAACTACTTACATGTTTGAAGTAATAATGCATGTTGGTGGTGGTGAATGATTGGTGAATGTTTTCCTGCAAATTCGGCAAGTTACCCTCTTTGGGTCTTTATCCTTTTCAAAATGATCCCATATTTTACATCCTTCCACACATGGCCGGAATACCTTCTGTCCTTGTGAAACAAATCACCAACGCTAAATTCGTGTCACGTCTTCCTTTGTCACACCGTTTAAATTAAAAGTCCCAGAAGTCCTTTGACGAAACGCAGCTTTTTTTCCTGCGACCAATCGACCAATCGACTAGTAATTTTTTGGGTCGACCAACGATTAATAGATAATTTGCCGTCAGCCCTATTTGTTTGCCTGTATTTAGTTTTATGTTGCGTTACGTTTTGAAACATTACAACGATTGATTGTCATCGTTCTATCTGTAGAAAATCAGTCCTATAATGTGTTACGTCAAACTCTGATCCTTTGTGCAGATTTCCGATGTGTATCTCTGTGATTTGTGTGTGTGGTGTTGAAACTAAGATGATTGTTGCTGTGGGCCTTTTGCGTTGGGGTCAGCTATTAACTCCTGTCATGTGGTTCCTGGTTTTGCTTTCATTTGAATTGGGCATTTATTTGTCATTATTCATATACAGATGTACAGTAGAGCGAAATTCTTTTTGCATATATACCAACTCGTATGGAAGTCGAAAGGGGTCCGAGAAACAGGGTCGTCCATCTCACGGCGCCCCCTAGAGTAGAAGTCTCAGGGTCTCGCTAGAGGACACAACAGTAGCTGTGTAGCAGAGCCTGGATTCGAACCTCCATTCTCTGGTTGATATTCCAAAGTTTTATCCACTAAGGTTCTGGTAATAATAATAATAATAATAATAATAATAATAATAATAATAATAATAATAAAACAAGGATGTAGTGTTTTTTTGGTACAGCGTTGAAATCCTCCTAACTGTGGTTGCACCTTTTCTTATGAAACTATGTCCAAAATAAAATTTTGTAGCAGATTAAACTACAACAATGATAATATAGTGACTATCTGTCAAATAGTTTCTAGCTTTTTATTACATAAATAATAATAATGTTTATATTTATCAGTGCAGAGTTGAAAGTCGTATTGTTGTAACGTTTAATATTAGCATGTAGATCATATAAATCAGTGGTGTCCAGCCACTTAACCAGACCGGCACAGAACGAAATAAAATTTATAATATATTGATATCTTTATATCGTTGATATAAAGAACTAAAACAAAAGTGGCTGAATACATGCCCCCCCTCCCACCCCAAAGTAAACCTCACCCTAAATCATATATATTTTTAAATAAACATACTTACACAACATTTACCACATCACCCAGAGCTGCGGTATACAACCCAGGCTTGGCAGTATGATTTAGGAGATCATATGACTTGCCGTGGTTTATAAAAATGTATATAAGATGCTTTGTTTAGCTGAACACTTTATCATCACAAGGGCGTCTGCAAAGAACAATTACTTTTAAAAAAAACAATAGCTGAAACTGATATAACTCCAGTGTCTAAGGGCAAATCTTAATTACGTTTAAATTCATTTACCCTACATACTGCGCTCCACTACATTCAGGGTAAAGTGGATCCGGGGCTTTCTGTGTAGAGTTTGTATGTTCTCCCTGTGTCTGTGTGTCTCCATTGTCCTCACATAATCCAAAGACATGCAGTCAGGTTAATTAGAGAGACTGAAACTGTCTCGTGTGTGTCTGAATTCTGCACTTAGCATCTTCTTTTATGTACCCCAAACTTATATTGCTGCTATTAACATGCAATATCGTTGTTCTCTATACAGATTTTATAATATATTATTGTATTATATTTGTACTTTATCATTACTTCCTTAATAACACATTGTTGTTATTATTGCATACATACATTGCTGCACGGCTATTACATTATTACCATGTTACTACTAATGTTATTATTTTTTAATCTACATTATACTTTAATCTTGCAATTATTTTATTACTGATTGTTAATATAAATTATATAATTATATATGTTTAAAGGAATTCGTACTGGCATTAAGTTCAGGGTACAATGTACAATGACAAAGTTCTTACACTTGCTAATTCTGATCATTAATGGTTCTTTTCCAGACAAGACAAGCTCAAGGTTCACATGCGGAAGCATACAGGAGAAAAGCCTTACCTCTGCACGCTGTGTGGTGCTGCCTTTGCCCACAACTACGACCTGAAGAATCACATGCGCGTACACACGGGCCTGCGACCCTACCAGTGCTCCAGCTGCTTCAAGACCTTCGTGCGCTCGGATCATCTCCATCGTCATCTGAAAAAGGACGGGTGCAACGGCATCCCTTCTCGGCGCGGTCGCAAGCCTCGTCTGAGAGAGCCCGATGTCCCCGAGGCCCCTCTGGAGCTCACAAGTGCAAGTCAGATATCCTCCGAGGGCCGACAGCATCCCAAGGAAGAGGAGGAGGAAGAGAGCATCAGTGTGGTCGTCATGGAAGACGCTCATGAACGCCTCGCACACAGTCCGATTGCTGACAGAGAGGTTCGAGAAGATGGAACAGTATGGCGAAGGGACGCCATGGCGCCATAAATCACACAGTGCTGGTGCTGGTGTCATAGAAACCAGTACAAAAAGAAAAGAAAAGAAAAACAAAATAACTAAGCAGAAAAAGCTACAACTCTATGTTTCTCTAAAAACCAAATCAGGGTGTCCCAAAAAATTTACTTTCCTTAATTTTTATGCTTTTGGTTTATTTTCATTCAGCATTCAGCATAGAGACATCAAGCCAGTGACTGGCGTGTTGAAAGTGGAAAGAGTGAAGCGTGCTTGAGATCACTCACCTGTGCTGTCTCCGTCTTTCTGGGGTTTTTGGAAAAATCAAACAAACAATTATTTAATTTTTTGTTTTAGTTTTTAAATGAACTTTGACGTCATCGCTCGACCATATGCAGACGAGACAATGGAGCTACTATGCAGTTAAACAGATCTCTCATCTCTGGGTTGTGTCTACAGGGCTTGAAGAAAAAGAATCGAGCTGTCGAACCCGGCTGACCGCAACTCGGTGCAACAGGTGAATGAAGAGACGTTGAATAAGATGCAAGAAATGAATCTTCTTCTTTTTTCTTTTTTTTTCTAATGCCGTGAATAATATGTACATACACCAAGAAATCAAGAAACGTTTCTATTGTCTCAGATCAATATGGCACTATTATGCAATTTTGATGCAGCACCTTCTTTCTAAATGTTCCAGAAAGAATCAGACAGGGGTTTGATTTTGAGTGTTACTTTCTCTATAAAGTGGCTCGTTTTTAAGTCTTTTTAAAATTTCATGTCTTGAGTCAAATCCACTATGAGGGGCTCACTAATTTAAGGCCACGGGAGGAAAAGATGGGGGATCAGGTTCCGTGTTTTTGAAGCACTACCGTCAGTTTGCTGTTAGGCAAAACCATATTGAATCTTTACCTCTCGCAAGCCTGCTTTTGCGTTGCTTTCGAATTTTCCTTCTTTCCTTTCTTCTATGTCTTAATCTTTGAGAACTGTCGATGTTTTCCTTTGCGTTGACTGGGTACTTGACACTTTACATTGAATACATATATGTGTATATATAGGTTATAGTCATATCGGTCCCTTTATAAAAGGTTTATTATAGTTTGATAGGGTTATATCTTCCTTTAGCTTGGCTCCTGCTTTCTCAGAGTGAGCTTCGTGAAGGGTGGAAGGCTGTTTGATTGTTCGAGAGCCTATAATCAAGGAACACATTATTCCTAAACTTAATTTAGCACTTAAAAGAACCTAAAAGGTCCAGCCCAAAGTATGAATCATGATTTGTGTGCTTGATATGTTTTCCAGCTCGATCTGTGTGCACTGGGTGCTGTATTCTATATTACAGATGGCAGATTTACATAAAGAAATATTTTTTTTGTTTGTTTGCTTGTTTTGGGGAAGGACAGAATTAAGACACAAGCGCCTTTCATACATTTGCACAGCTTTACTAAAAGAGCAAAACGTTCTCAACCCAGTATATTTAAGGTTTGAATTGCTTGATTCGAGGTTCTGGCCCAGGAACCACAAAATCCATGCGACAATCTGGACAACGAGATTCAAGAGGAAGGGGGAGGCGGAAGATTTTAATATATTCACACTATCCAATTACATTTAATAAATGTAGATACAGATCGCAGCGTATACAGATATGTGACAAATGTAAGGAAATGTCTAGCATGTGAAATGAAAAAGACCCCAAAGGGTCTTTTTAGGGAACAATGCACCTTTAATGCTTTTATGAAACTGGGGGGGAGGCTTTGCTTTATTTATTTAGTTGTTATGGAAATAGTATTGATGACACGTGATAACTAAGATGCTGCTTCCCAAATCCTCATTGCATATAATTCGACTGTTGACCTCTTAAATCTTTTAGATTTATATCTAAATACATCAGTGCATATTAATATCAGTTGTTCTAAATTTGGATGGCTTAGTGTCCCCTTCTTCTGTCTTTACAGCACTCCAAAAGCCGAAAAGGCTTTTACAAACTACCTATGGGCCCAAATCTGTATCGTTCAGATGTCAAATGTTAGTATTTGTGCTTTTTGAATATGCGCTGAGACACAAACACCACCACGACTGAAGCTTTTAACACCCTTGTGCAGCAATAATGAAACCCTCTTTTAAAGACTTGACCAATCCTCGGGGGCAAGAACAAAATCACCAGGATCAAAATCGTCCAGTATTTCCCACATGCCTCAGAGCATGGAAGAACATTCTGGCCTGGAATTGTTTTCCTTTACCCTCTCACATGTCTGTATACTGCAAACCATTTTTATTTCCACCCCATACAAAGTGTCCCTGAACAGGATGGTGCATCACTGTCCCTTGGCCACGTCCTAAGTCGAGCGACTCCCCGGGGGGTGGGTGCATCATCATGTCAGGCTGGCTTGTAGGCAAGTCCAAACATGCTTCGTTCCAAAATCTGTCTGGGCCCCCTCCCATTTAGCATTTAGGGAGATGATCTATTATAACTGGGGCCTATTATTGCGAAGTGTGTGTTGGATCCTTCAAAAAATGTGGCAAGAATGTTTGGCCTCCTTTGGGGAGCAGACAACAACATTTTGGATGAATTGCTGGTGTTGGCAGTGACCTGAGAAGGTTTTTATAGATTAAGTTAGACAGACTTTTGCCATCGACGCAGTGCCCAAATGTTTTAGTCCTTTGCACCTTAATGCAAGCAGGTTTTGATTGCACTTTGTTACTGAAAAGGGCACTTTTTTTGTCAAAAGAAACGGGTAATTTCAAGCAAAAAAGAAAACGTGCTAAAAAAATAAGACACCCATTTAGACACCCACTCTCGTGACGCATAGCTTGTTCCATTTGTTGTGAGTTCGTTTCGATGACTGGCTGCCAAAGTACTATCTGCACAGTCACAAGTCGCTGGATTATCTGATGTGGTGAGTGACCCTGATTGGAAAACAGACAGGCAGACATCTTAGAAACATCCTTAAGAGAAGATATTTCCTTATTACTGATTGCACTTGAAGATTTTATTTGTTATAAAAATGTCTTAAGTTTGAAATGCAGAAATGGGAGGGGCGGGCGGTTCGGGTTTCGGCTTGTGTGAGTTTGTATGTGTGTCTACGGGGGTCTTCCAGTGATTCATAATAAGCATATTCCATTCCTTAAATGACATTTTGCATTTGGCGGGTTTATATCATTATTTGCAGAGAAACAGGCCGCTCATTGTAGACCGACTGCACTTTTTGCTCAGTCAATGACAACCTGTGTAGCCTAAGTAATAAAAGGGATGTGTTTGGTTAAGGTTGCTTTTGCCAGGCCACACCCAAGGCAGTGTTCACTGCGGGGCGCGGGTAGTCTGTCCGGACCTACATTATATTCTGGGATCCAGAAATTTCAGGTTTATTTTTGAGTTGATTCTTGGGAACACAGATGAGATTTCCTGAATGAGAATTGGCTTGGCTGAGCTTTTCCTAAATTCATACTTATACTATGATGTGAGTCTATTTTTCTAAATCTTGCAGCTGGTTTTATCCGTAACATATAGTAGCTCCAAAGTTGTGTGTGGTTAAGAACTAAGAAAATGTACATTGGTTTATTTTCTTTCTGTTGATTTTGTGATTTATTTGCTGTTTGCTAGATGATGAGTCTTTTTATTTTATTCTGTCTGGCTACAAGATTGCTACGTTTTCTTTTTAACTTAATAGTTCTTTAATGGTAAATGTTAAGGTGCATAAGGGGAAGGAATCGGGTCTCTCGTTTTACATGGTAGATAGATCAAATGGGTTTTAGTGACTGCGCTAGGCTGGTATAATACCCGATAGCACTAGAGCAGTGCTTTAGCTGAGACAGCAAGAGTTTTGCACTAAGTCGCGTCCTTGTCCTGTTAGGAGAAGTACTGGAGAACTAGGCAAGGCCTTTGAGTTTCCATGGATGCAAAGCTTAATTTAAGCCTGCTTCACCTCCATTTTTTTTACATGTTCTACACATATACATCATTTAAATCCAAAGTAGATAAAGGCCTGGATTACTTGAAATGATTTTACTCATAACTTCAATCTGAATAAGCTTCTTTCGTCTTTGTGTTTCTTAACCTAACGATTACTTTTGATACGGTAATTCCGAATGACGTAAACCATACCGAGCAATACAACATCTTAACTTAAGTAGATTCAAAGCACAGAGATATTGGGAGAAAATGATGCATACCCCCCCCCCTAAACTAAGCTGCAGGATGAAGGTACAGCATTCCGAAAATAGCTTGGCTCAAGACCTAAATACTTGATTCCACACTGACATTCCTGTAGGTTCATAGTAGCTCATTGGCCTTGTCTGGGGACTTCTAAATGGGTTCCATAAGGAGTCTGGGAGGCTGGGTGCAAACTCACTGAGCCAAATGCAATCTGGTAAAGAATGTGCCTTAACACTGAATGATATTAAGAAGGTTATTCAACCATTTTTGGGCCGAATGTGTGTTAATTAGCCATAAAATGCCATCTTGTTAGGTTGTTTAACTTGTTAAGATTTACAAATGATGCCGGAGGTTGGTCATGTGATTAATTGTGAATATCTGGTAAAAGTGTTGGTTTTTCCTCTGGTTCCGAAAATGTTTTTGCCCCAGTCTCCTGATAAGACTTCTTAGCTGATTCCACGCTGAGTGTGTTTACATGCACATTAATATCAGTCTCATGTTATCAGATTTCGGCAGTTATCCGATTCACAAATTTAAAGAGCATACACCAACATTGTAACTTCAAAAATATCACATTTATTGATATTTTATTGGATATCTTTCTTGCTACAACTTAACCGTAAAGGGAGGTCTGCTAAAAAGTGCAATAAATAGTATTTTAAACATTTAAGAATATAAAACAATCACCTGGAAACCATCCATGGTTTCTTTCCGCATCTGATGACACGTAAATAAAGATATCTGCTCTAATATGATGGTATATTCTGGTTTGCTTATAGCAGATCAGTTGCATGAGATGAAAATGTTTTCTCTGAAATCGTTCTGTGGGCTGCTATTGGACATGCCGGATCTAAGTGCACATGAATGTTTTTGGGGATTATTGCCGAAATCAGCTTTTTCTTCTTCTTAGTTTTGCAGTTCATCAGTTATTCTCTAAATGGAAACCCACCCACTAAAGTTATTCTGTCCAGATGTTAATTGTATCTGCATTATTTATTGAATAGGTGGTTATTGAGATTAAGAACATAATAATTATAGATGAATTTGTCATAATAAAATCCGAGTTGTTGGCTCAGCACACGCTGATGTTTGCCAAGGTAGCCGGGCTACAGACAGATAACTCATTGTAGTTCCTGCACACTCATGGAGAGACTGCTGTCTGTTAACACTTTGCACTAGGAGTGCTTCATGGATGCTGGAATTAGTGGTTTGCACAAAATTGGAAGCGTGGCGAGTGTTTCTTGTGTTTAGTTTTTTTTACAAGCAGGTGTAGTGATGCTATGACAGTCTCAGGATGTTGTGCTTTACCAGTCATTGAGATGATGCTGTACGTCTGTTTGTTGAGTGCAATGCCTGGTTTGACAAGAGTCACTATTGTTGAAATTATGGGTAATCATCTATCTTTAAATCAGTTGCTTCTCAGGTTGAAAAAAAAACAAAACACTGCAGTTCATTGATTCTGTACCACCATTGTGTCTAATAAAGCTTTATTGTACGATATCAGTTAGTGTGAAGATTTTATAACAGACCTATGCACCGCAACTTCCCTCATTACATTGCCTCTGTGTGCTAAAGTAAAACATTAGTGGAGATCTCAAATGGCAGGTTAGTGTGCTTCATTTCCAAGCTTAGATTCCAGACTACAAAAAACCAAGAGGTCCAGGGTGCATCCCTTAACTTCGGAATATCCACGAACAACGTCTGGACGGTTACGGACATTAGCGTGAAGAGAACATAAATGTTTTCTGGTGTCTTTAATGAGTACATGTGTACTGATGTTTGCAGGTAGGCATCGAGCTGGGCTTCTTTAAGCCTTCATGCTGTTTGCGAGCTTGGTGATTGTAACAAAGAGCACTTTGCGAACGCCCATCTGGAATATAATGTGCTTTCACCATGGATTATTACTGTTAATGTTGTTATTATTGCTGTTTATTTTCCTTTTGTTGATATGTTTCTTTTGTATCTTGTTGTGGAAATAATGATTTATTTAAATGCAAAAAAACTACATGGAAAGAGAAACTTGAACATGCTAATATTTGGGTTGAAGTCCATTCAAACTGCCGTCCCAGTTAGACAATAAAATAGCAACTCCAGCAGTGCATCAAACTTTTTTCTTGGAAATAATATCCTTCTTTTTTTGGGTAAAGATACAATTATATATATATACAGTTTACATACAGTATATATACAATATATATTATAAGTTTATAGAATTCTCTCAACCTCAAAGGCAGAAATGGTACTATATTTATTGAAGAAATGCTATTAAAATGACAAAATATCATTACTGTTGATTAAAATGTGATATAATTTAGTATACATTAAAGATGTAACTAAGCTGCAGATAATATATGTCTACATTAGTTTCTTTAGGCAGTTCTAACAGTTCAACTTGGGGCGGCAGGATAGTTCCCAGTGTCTCAGGCTTGGATGGTAGGAATCCTGTCATTTTTAATCTTAAATTAAGTCCTATTCTTTTTATTTGTCAGTGTCTGGTGAAGCTATCAACGAATAGGCGAGTTTGGGAGAATTTGCACTTTTGCTGAAAAGAATTTGTATTGTATATGAGACCACTAAATGTACATTGTCGAAATCATGTTATTCCATTTTATTCCATATTTGTTTGGTTTTACTCTGGTAGGTTTTTTTTGTTCTGTTTGTTTTATTTTTATGAAATATATCCAAAATGTCCTGGTGTCCTGGTTTAAAGAAATAAGATCTTTCTATTAAAAACAGAATGTTTACGATGTCTTTTTTTTATCTTGTGTCTTTTTTTATGGATCGGGGTGGGGTCGTTACATGAAGTTTTTTTCTTCTAGTTTTGCCACAGTTCTGCCCTATTTAAGGTCACGATGGGACACACACGGTGCGAGGTACAGGGGTACAGAGAAAAACACAACCACACACAGGACAATTTCGGTATCTCCAACTGACCCGACTGCATGTCTTTGGACTGTCGGAAGAAACCAAATTGCACAGGGGCATCCCACACAGACCCCGGGAGCACATGAAGACATTGCCTGAATAAAGTCCATGACTTTTTGCCGTTTACACCTACTACTGCCACTATCATAAACATTCTAAAACACTTTGTTTTATTTATTATTTGACAATACCAGGCTATGTTTTTGGTTTTTACACGGTTATTACTTGTTTCCATTGGAACAAGTGAAATTAAATAAAGAACAAAAATGTAATCATGTTATTTTTTACAGAAATAGTCGAGACAGTATTATATGTGTTTTTTGGCTGTACTCGCGTTTTTTCACCAGCAGATGGCGACAAACACTTCATTTGAGAGCTCACGACGCCTTTTTATTGTTAATAATTTTAGTGCGTTTTTTGTAGTATAATTCTATTTATTTATTAGTTATAATACCGATTATGGTAAATTATTTAATAATTACTTAGTTTTATCAGCGCTTTATCCTTTTAAGTTAAAGTTACTGTAAGACACATTGCGAATACACTAAACACTTGATCAGGTCACCAGTCGGTTGCAAAGAACACACAAACTGACTGCTTTGTCTTTAGACTGTGGGAGGAAATCGAGACAGACTCGGAAAGCCCAAGATTGTCTTACCCTAGAATCGAAGCTGGAACTTCTTGCTGTGAGGCAACAGTGCTAAGCACTAAGCCACCACGTCGCCCTTGTGATAGATTCACTCAAGCGGACCACAAGGTGATCTTTAGCTGTGACCACTAAACATTGTACTGTACTATTGATGGAGAGGTGTAAAGCATTGCACCACAGGACTTATTGTCACTCATATATCTGTAAATTGTAATATATAATTATTTCTCAAAGCACACTCACCAGGCAACAGTTCACAGCTCATGAAACTGACAGTGAAGTGGTTATGAGCGAACTAGATCAAATAGATATAAAGAGACCGCAATATGGCGTTCTGTATCTGCTGTGAAGAATGGGGTGAGCTGAAATCTAGGTGTGCACATACAAGATCACTTGCAACAGTAAACGAGGACTAAATCGAATAGAATAAAACAGAATGCCTTTATTCGTCATTACACATATACAGATGTACAGTACAACAAAATTCCTTCTTTGCATATCCCAACTTGTATAAAAGTTTGGACCAGCCATTGTACGACACCCCTGGAGCAGACAGGATCAAAGGTCTTTCTTAGGGGTCCAACTGTGACTGTATAGGAGAGCCTGGATTTGTACTCACAGTCTTCGGGTTAATTGCCCAAAGCGCTCACCACCAGACTCAATATGTAATATTCAGAATTCTGGTTTTGAGTTTTAATCATTTTCAGTGATTAGGTGAAAACTGAACAATGACATTCATTCAGAATAATTGCAGAGAAGCGAGTGAGCACATCGGATTTGTAATGTCAGTTCATTTGCTGAGAATACTAAGCAGTTGGCGATCTGTATATACACAATAGTGTTAAGTGATTTCTAAATGTACCTTCTAAGTACTATTTTCAGTTTGGAAAGCCTGTTTATCTATTCTGGTTTTATGGAAACAAGCATAACATTGAGCAAATTAAAAATCCATAAAGAAAAGTCCAGGTTATAAGGTTTGTTTTGTAAAAAGACTGAGCGAGCATGGCGTCCTAGAGGTCATGGCTAAGCCCCAAAATAGTTTGCAGAGGTCTTTTATGAGTGTTAAACCTAGTTTCTGTCCTCGGGCTATTAAAGTGTGTGTGTGTGTGTGGGTGTGTGTGCGTGTGTGAAAAAGAGTATGAAAGAGATTTCATGCAATGACAAGCTGTAAAGACTCCTGCTGCCTCCTCAACAAAGAACACCAGGATATTTTTCTTCCACAGTAAAGAATGTGTCTTAATTATCCCCGCTGACAGCTTGCAAACAGAAATGGATAAAGTAACACATAAAACCCACAAAACATAAAATGTAATTGTATTACAGGCTTTAGAACTAACCGTTTTTACATTTCCCAATCCTCACACTGGAAAGAAACCATCGTTTTAGTCGGTTAAGGTCAGGATCTGCTGCTAACAATTCCATATGACAATAATTTGCTGATCCTGAAGACAGATCTCTCTTTCATATGTTGATTAGAGACCTTGCCCCTTAACCCCAGTGTCATAAGTGCACCTAACCTAAATCCACCCACACAGCGCACTTACTGAATTCAGGACTAGAATCTGGCCTGCAGGCATCCTGTGGTCCCCAGAGAACCTAGCTGAGGTACCTTTAAACCATTGCGGCAAAAAAAAAAAAAGCTCCACCAAAACTCTGCAGTCATTAATATGCAAAAATGCAAATGAGTGGGTAATTAAGAGCCAGCGCTCTCTGGAGGCTCTTTGATTGCTAATGAATTCTAATCTGCAAAGAAGTGGGGGAGGGGAGCGAGAAAATTAGATAAAAGAAGGAAAGACAAAAAAGGAAATATTGAGACATGGAACCAGGATGTAGTCATATTTTCATCTTTGGTCAGGAATATCAGATAAATGTAAATAATTAAACACATTTATTCTATTGATATGTTTTATAGAATGGTCAGCCTGATTACAATCCAAGTTATAAAGATCAATTGCGTAAATAAGTGACCTATAAAACAAGTTATTAGACATGTATTGGATTGACCAGGAGGTTTGGCATAAATGCTTTCAAGTAGCATTTCTAGCACTTGAAACGTCGGTGCTAGATGTTCGAGCAAAGGCAGTAGAAACAAAGAGAGAAAATCAGCCATATTATCTGCATTTCTTCACAGCAGCAGCTGCATTGAACAAAGATGTAATTTTATCACTTCTGCAAAGCAATAACCCCCATCCTGCGCCATGTGTGCGCGCACACGTACACACAGACAAAATTCTCTTATTGTTGTTCAAGTACTCCCACAACACCCACAACACTTTCCCACCCTGTCCTTATTGATCTCGCATTATGCATTTCTGTAACATCTGACATCATTAGTTGTGAAGAGAATATAAATCACTCGATGCAAATGTATTAAACACTCAATAGTGGCGGTATCATGACTGGGATGATATAAGCGTCCAGGAGAAATTGCAAGGACTGCAAAGCTGGGTCATGCATCGCCACTTCTGTCAATCAGAGAATTGTTAATCAGTTTGGATTGTAAATATTTTGTGGTCTTCAAGCTACCGTGAATGATATTATGGAAATATCGAAGGTATCTGGAGAAATCAGAAACCAGTGCTGACTGTGTGTCACTATCAAGATATCAGATGGCACGCCATGAGAAACTCTCATACAATTGTGTTCATTCTACAGCCACTAGGTAAATACTTTGGAAAACTGTTGCCGAGTAGTCGAGTAATGACTTTAAGTAACATTCGCTATCAAGAACACGAGAATTACAATTAAAAATCCAAATAAGCAAATATCCAAATAGAAACGGCTGCATCAGTGTTATGCCGAAAGGTCACATAAGATCTCAGTGCACAAATGTATCTGAAATCCCATCCGGTCCATCAACACATGCGCAGTGGTCCGATGATTCCATGTTTCAGTTGGTTCTGGGAGAAATAAAGAAAGTTGAATTCTCTGTGGCAAATCCAACCAACAACACCTATAGTGCTATCAGCCAAAGGTGTAAAAGCCAACATCTTCCGTGTAACGGGGGTGCATCGGTGCCAACGGCATGGGTGACTTGTAAGTGTGAAGGTACCTACACAGAGGCATTTACTGGGATTTACATTATAGAGACATTTGCTTCTATCAAGGTGACATTTTTCCTGAGATGTCCATGGGTGTTCCGCAATGTTATTTTCAAGGTGTTACAGGAAATGAATTGCATATTTAGTAAATACTAATAAGTCAAATAAAAATATAATACTAGCACTTCTTGCTGAATTTGTAAATGCATTGCATTCATTGTGTTTAATATTCATGCAAGATACGCCGTTCTAACCACTAACGCTTCATCGCTGTTCTAATGCTTTGTCAACCATGCAACCCCCCCCCCCAAGCAGGTGATCCTTTGTAAATGTTCTTCAATGTTTTACTGAGAATTTGTTTATTACCCACATAATCATGTGTTCCCATTCTCAGTTATATTCTGTTTGTTTAGGGTTTTGCCTTGCAACCGTGAACTCCGTGTTTCTTTCATTTATTTAAACACCTTAATTTGGATTCTCCTCACCTGTATAGTTTTCATTTGTAATATTTCACAAATCTTTATCATTAATCTTTCAGTGAAGTGAATTGTTATTGCTACATAAATAATAGTAATACACAACGTGAAATATGAATAAACAGTTTCAAATCATAACATTTCAAATAATCTAATAAAATGATGTAAGTAGCTAGAATAAATGTGAGATCTGAACGATCTGACCAGGAGCTTTATCAGCATCATTATGAAATCTGCATTTGTGTCATAAATAGTCTCCATCCTTCTGGAAAGACTTTCCAGTCAAAACAGGATAAGAACATTCAAATTCATCCCGAACGTGTAAATTGAGGTCAAGGGCAGGTCTCTGGAGGTTTTTGTTTTACACCTCGTCAAACTGAAAAGCTTTAGAGGGCCACAGTTATGGATCAGAATTTCTGCTACAACACATTTCATTTCTTGTATCAAGGAAGGGTGTCCGTGTACTTTTGGTATAGGACCAAAAATTTGAGAACATTTGTCCCAAATGTTGAGTTCTATTTTATGTTCGACAAAGTCAAATCTTTTTAGAGGCCAGAAATATTCACATATGTAACTAATTATGCCTCATAGAAATACAATCATAAAAAAATTAATAACAAAAACAATAAATAATAATTTATTATATACAAATATTCATTTCTCTGCGATAAAACATTGGTAGTTATGACCAGGTGGTTAAAGAACTGGGCTTGTGATTGTATTCCGAGAGTCGATAGGTCTCGATGCCGTGGCTAGGGCTGCCTACTGTACTGGGCATGTGTGCTCTCTTGTGCCCCCTAGTGTGTGTAAATGTGTTTCACTGAACAGAGTGAGGAAAAGTATCTAATTTTTACATGTAATTATGTAAAATTTAAATGGTTTCTTTCACCTTCATTTTATATTTCAAAAAAGTGCATTTAGTGCATTTCTGATTCCCTAAAACTGCACCACATCTTATTGCTAAATAATTCAGAAAGCAAGCCCAGTGGGTCACACGTTGGCAATTGTAAACAGAATTGCACAGCTGCATTAAGCAGTAATGCAATATTGCTAATAGTGATTGGATGCCGTTACAGTAGTTTAGTGTGTTATATGTTTCTTTTTTATTGGTGCTCTTTTTAAAGTTTGTGCACAAGGAATGATTTTGAGGTTTGCAAACAGGAAGTGTGCAACCCCCTTATGACATAGTTGATGCATGGGTGACAGAAAGAGCTGCTCAAGCTAATCTCATAACTCTGGGATCATACGATGGCAGGTGTGTCAGAATGTGTTGTTACTGTATGTGGGAGTGCATGTTTGTGCTAATGAATTCATGCCTGAAATCCAGACAAATACTGATGATGATGATCTTCTGATGTCGTTTGTTCTCTAAAAGGAATTTTCATTTATCATTTCAGCACACCCCTTTTATCCAAAGTGACTTATAATTACAATGAAGCACCATTTTGAGATATTGAGGGTTTGCGGTCTTATTCAGGGGCCCAACTTAGTGGTGGTTATGGTAGTGGGGCTTGAATCGGTGACCCAGTAATTTAACCACTACGCCATCACTGACCTATTTCTCTCAGTGTAGTCCATTATTGAGTCCCATATTAGGTCTCAAACGGGATATATTACACAAAATGCACTTTTTTGTGTTTTCATATTTCTATGTTGGTCTGCTGGTCCTATAACCACTCCACGTAATAAAATCCACCAATCAGTTTTCTGTCAAATGTAAAAAAAAAAGAAGTTTTGTGTCAGGAAACACAAGTCATTTTGACTTCTGTGGAATTATGATGTTATAACTGCTTTAGAACCTCCCAGGTACCTCCAAGCGTTTTATTTTCCAAGGCCGTGTTTCGTATCTATACACACACACACACATACACACACACACATACACACACACACACACGATACAGCCGATTGATTTGAGAACTTGGGAAATAAACTGCAGGATTATACTGTGGTTGGAATCTGTACCTGATCGTCAGAAATCAGCAGATGGTCTGTAAGGTCAGTGTTCTTATCAATTCCAAAATGCAAAACACAACTGATGAAATCATTTTATAGCTTGATAGTTTCTGAAAAACTCATTTTCACGTTTATTACACACGATTATTATTATAATTGTACTATTCTGTGTATTCAGAAAATGGGTGAAACTGGAGAGAAATAAATACTTTTTGTGAAAGTCATTTTGTGAAAAGAAAATTACGTGGACATGTTTTGTAGAGTCCATAGACCCATTCTAGCTTGTTTAAAAATACCTTAATAAACTAATGGTATTAGTCATTTTAAAACAGTTAACACTGTTTCCACATTGTACATCATAACATTATATCAATTTTAAAATTATTGTACAGCGTGATTGTGCACTTATAACCATTTTGCCAGGACGGTATTCACTACACCTTCAGTCCCAAATTAAAGTAATAGATTGCCCCTGACTGACACAAAGGGGGGTTGTAAAGGTGAACGTCTCAGCTTCTGAGTCCTCTCGCTGGCCTCTGATCGAGCAAACTCAGCGGGGGTCAGTTTACTATGAGCCTGGCAAGCAAAACAGACAGATTCATCTCTCTCCCACCTTCCGCGTAGATACACCCCAAACATTGGGCAATGGGCCAGAGCCATCAATCTAACACTGGCTACCAGCAGGCCTACTGAGAAGCAGGAGTCTTTTTTTCCAACGATTATAAATATAAAACAGCACTTAAACATCTAAAGGCGTTTACAAGGCAGAAATTAATGTTTATTCCTTAAAAAAAAGAAAAATTAAAACGTAATCTCATGATTTTAAGTCAAATGCTCATTTTATAACTGGAATTAAGAATTAAATAACAAGTGTTCTTCATAAAGAGTCACTGGATGCTCAAATTGTGTCGTCGTCCAATATACTGACCCACCAAAAAGTCTCAAGGGTTTAAGTCTCCACAGTTTTGGACAGGCACATTTGGCCATGACTGAAGGAAGGAGGGAGGGAGGTTTGAGTTGAGTTTCCTCTTCATGCTGTTGCAGCGTTGACTCCTGCTGTCTGGTTAAGGCATTGGCACAAGTAGTGGAGGTACACATAAGGCACAGCGTGACTCCCAGTATGCTCTCAGTGAAAATACATGTGTCAGAAATGTCAGGTGCTAGTCTGAAGCACTTCCTGGCCATTGTAGTAGCGTGTGTGTATCTTTTACCATCCTAAGCTTTATATTATAGCCTTATATACTAAAAACATTGTTTAGGTACCACACTAAATACTGCTGTTTATTGCAAAACATTGTATTTTTTAATAATTTTTGGCTGCATAATAGTTTTTTCCCTCAAACACTGTTATTTAATATACAACAATAATATAATAATTAATAATATAAAAAATAATGTCTGGGAAAGGCACATTATGTGTAAATCTGTATTATGCATTCAAAGTTTAAATAGGTTGACATGACTTTATGAATGTTTGTTTTACACAAAAGATGGTGCGACGCATGCCTGTCACTGACAAGAACCAGTCAGTGTTTGAAGTCTAGGGTTGGGGGATGGTAGAGGTTTAAAGCTCATGGAGGTTGGCCTACTTTTGTCTTTGATCAGTACCGTATGCATCTCAAATCTCAACCTTCACTGCAGGTAGTTGACGAACGCAACGCATCTCTGAAACATCTGGCCGGTTGAGTAAACGCAGAGAAGTTGCTTTGAAGAACTGCGTGCTGTTTGCTTCTGCTCTTATCTGAAGGCATAACACAGACATTAGCTTGAAAAACTGAGAACAATTCAAATGTATGAAAATTCACCAAAGGTTTCGACTACACACTAATGATCACGTGTCACTATTCAGAATTTAGAACGCTCGAATGCTCTTTTCATTATTCTGCATGTATTCCATCACGTTTAACTGAATCCATGCAGTGAAACACACATTCACACACACTAGTGAACACACACTATGGAGCAGCAGTGAGCACGTGTGCCGGGCGTGGTGGGCAGCTCTAGTCAAAGTGCCCAGGGATGACCTGTCAATGACTTGTCAACCCTCGAGGATCGAACCAGGAACCTTCCGATCACAAACTCAGTTCTCTAACCACAAAGCCCCCCTTTGATAATGTATAAAATGGTATCACACAATTGTTTTGTTATGTCTAGTATGGGTACAATTATGCTAATCTATTTTTATTAACAACTTAAAATAATACTTCTATATATACAAGGTAATAAATTTAACACAATTTGTTTTGCTTATGTCTATCCATCTTGCTGCTAGTTGTTTTCCTCGTTCTTGACCTCAAACTCTTTATTATCGCATTATATTATCCAAATGTTTCTCTTCGGATATCTCAAATTTCAAACTTAAAGGTTGTGTTTGTTTAAGTTTGAATATTTATTTGTCTTGTTTGTCACCTGGACATCGTTACATCAAGCTTTGCCCAAATTTTTCATATCCATAGGTTGTTCCACATATTCACTCTTGGTTATTCTACCTTTCTACCTATACATTCTACCTTTGTAAATTACCTTTTATCTTTTCCTACTTTTTTTCTTCTTAGTTGTAGTTTAAATTAAAAAATCTGTACAATTATTGTTGTCATTATAACCTATTTTTAGCTTATTAACCGAAATTTTGAGTGTTCGGATGGAGTGGTTACAAAGCATTTTACTGCCGGTTGTATGGTGTATAACTATGTATGTGACGAATAAACTTTGATTTGATTTTGGTTAGTTTGCTTTATAAGATACTTTGGGTCTCCTTGCTTTTAATATTTCTTCTACAAGTCTTAAAGCCTCCGTCATTTTTAGCCAATCCTGTTTCTCTTTCTGTTTTATTGAACAGGACGACTAATCTTGTATGGTTAAACTTCCCAAGACTCGTTCAATGAAAACGTTCACTTCTACACCTAATTTTCCATCAACATGATGGTAAAATACTAGCCTCTTTTATACCATAGAGTGTATAATAAATATTTTATTTGTTTACACAAATGTATAAAACGTATGCTAATTTTACTTCTACATCTGGCGTTAATTACAGACAGAGGGTGGGGAATAGCCGGGAGGAAGTACGAAGGGCTCTACAGAGTCACTCTCAGATAAAGAATCCTGCCATGCATGCTAAAAATGTTCCCAAACTAACCAAGCTCAAAATCAATGGAGTACAAAATGAGTGGATAAAAAAATAGGACAAAAATTGTTTCTGGCTATTTGTCTTTAAGCCGGTAACACATTTCGAACCCGTTCTATTCCAGTGTTTTTGTCTATTGTAATCTAACCTTCTTTTGTCTAGTTGTCCTAGTGCATGCTCTCTATGTCAGGCCCAGCTGTTACTACAAACTACTCTGCTGACAACCTAGCTGCTCATACTGCACTCTAAAGCCCAGGACATCATTTGTTTCTTAATAATACATTTGATCAATTCTAGAATTATTAACAACGTACAGTCTGATGTGAATATTAAAGTTTCTTTATTCGCTGAAAACTGTAAGGGTATGTGCAAATTAATTCTATAGTTTTAACCATTCGGCGCCGTTGCACACCATACAACACCCAGGGGGTTAATTATTACGATTTACTGAGGCTCTGCACTCATGGGAGTTTCATGTTATTATTTACCAATGTCTCGGCTTCACATTTCCCCTGTGATCCCCTTCACCACAATTAATTTTCAGCTATTCATTGTAAATTCATTATAGATCTACCTTAAACGAAAAGGTAATTTAGCACCACATCTGTGTTAAAAACACAATAATAATTAAATAAGACATAACATTAAATAAGACACACGGGTTTTATGATTACAGTTGAGTTAACAGAGTTGAGGGCTTGATGATTTTATCATTTAATTCAATATTACATACAGTCGGTGTGTACAGTTAGTATGTATGGATCAGTGGTTTATAAAGAGAAGTTGTTTTGTTTTTATTCTTTGTTTGATTTATTATAATTTACTAAAGTCTACACCCATTCATCCTACCAAGTGAAGTGTTAAAAATGTAAATGTAAAACTATATAACAAAATCAATTAAGACCAAATACATCCAACCTCAGAGATGCAAATGCAATTTAGAAAATCGTAATTTCTATATACTATAGGAGCTATGGATGTCACATTACAGTACAGAAGGTTTTTATATTTTGTGCACTTTTTAATTTACTTAGAATGCCAATTATGAAGTATTTTCCGTTAATATTTTGGCATGCTTATTAATTAAAATTTGCCTGAACTAGAGTTCAATCAATGTTTTATAAGATTGCATTTGCAGTTACATTTTTTAACTGTAAGATGTCTGATCTTGCAGTATTTCTAGGACTCTAAGTCTAAGAACCACTTCCCAAACTACAATAGAGTGCATCTTTGATGTTAATAATAATATGTTTAGTAGTAAACTAAGAGTTTAGGGATTGGAACTGTTAATGCTTCTGTTGCAGTTCCTCCC
>JAOTRQ010000003.1:2753334-2765622 GCA_028565875.1 Hoplisoma paleatum | reverse complement strand
CCCCCCCCCCCCCCCCCCCCATAAACCATGCGATCAGGCCACTTCTCTGCTTGTGTTCACATTTAGGAATGTTGTACAAAAAAAAAAGAATAACACATCTCATATTGAACTCTGGGATGTACATTTGTGTTTCCATGGAACTGGTACCTAATAAAAAAAAGATTGATATCGAACTGGCTCATCTTCATTCTGGTACGTTTAACAGGTAACATATCGACATAGCAAATGTCATTATTAAAGCTTAGTACGACCAGAACTATCGTATATTTCACTGTTAACATTTTATAACAATCATCACCTGACGATTTTGCTTTAACGTTCACGGAATTAGCGCAGGCGGTTATGTTGACCAGATCAATAAAACGAGCTGTATCCGAAATCACACTTCGCTCCCCACATAGTGCACTTTTCAGTGCACTTTAAGACGTATAAACGCCTTTAAAAGTATCCAACTATATATTCAATCTAGTTTTAAAAAGACAGGATGCTGAATTTAACTAAAATCGCCAAGCGGTGCGTGGAAACCACGAAACATGCTGTACGAAGTCAGTAGGGTGTAGGAAGGAGGGAGTCATTTGGGACCCAAGCCAAGCCCCTTCACACAGCCCCACTAAGCAAGTACTAGCGCGGTCGTCACAAAATATAGGCGGGGCATAATTCAGATCCGAGTCGCAATTGGTTGTTTTAATCGTCAATCAGTTTGCATTGGGATTTTATTGGCTGCTAGGGTGCGGGTTTATCTCTCGATCGCGTGCTGCTAGTGTAGTATGACGCTTTATTATTCTATAGTCGTAATCCGCCGAAATATAGTTCGAAAGCGTAAGTTAAGTGTTTTTCACTAGGCGCCAAGTATCGCCGGTGTGACACGCGTAACAACCTTCGTAAATAAGGGTTGTATTTATATTTGTTTTTTTTAAAGAAAGAGGCGACACGTACATTTTCGAAATTCATTTTGAAACAGGACACCTCTGGCGCTGAGGCCCTTCTTTTCCATGCGGAGGAATACGTTGTTGGGGCTGACAATGTGGATGGAGGTGGTTTAAGATGTCTACTGAAAGAATGAATCCATCTCAATTGTAAGAACAAAAAAAGAGGGAAGTCGTGCGGCTGACGGCGAGCTGCTGTTCGGATACTTTGGTTTTTACGGCGTGGATTGTGTATAAAAGGATGTTTAAAGTGCCAGTACGAGACGTTTTGTGGTGAACAACGCTTTTCATGCGCCGAGCTTTTAATTCTACCCAAGTTTGTTTTTTTCCCTCCTGCTGCCTATCAGACTCGGGCTTTCTTTATAATCCCTGGATGTGGAACATCTAAAAAAAAAACAGAGGTGGGTCTGTTTTGCCCTGTATTATAATACATAGTGTACATGTTTCATAACAACCACTTGTACACACTCATTACATTGTCATGCACAAACAAAGTCACTTATTCCTGCATATTAAACTCAATGGCTATGAATTAGTTACGTATAATTATCTCAATAAGTGCTATAGCTTTATGATGTATGATAGTGTAGTCTTATATAAATTCCAGTCAAAATTATAAATATAAAAAAAAACTATTTAACTGTTTTCTCATTTACGTCAAGTTTAATTTAAACTTTTTTTGCAGACACGAACAGCCACAGTGCAATTCCAACTGGTAAATAAAATAAGTGCTTTTTTTCCTCCCTTTTATTTACTGTGGATTGAGAGTCGATTTAAAGCTTCGTACTCGTTTCTGCACAATGATGTCTCGACTCGCGTTTGCGCACGGACTTTTCGAATGTCAAAACGCCTTTAACTGTATTAATAAAATCTATTATATGTCGGTAATATGCTCTTTTACCTGTCACTTGTTAATTTATGCAGATTTGCCTGCGAATGTTTTGTTTGCGTGTGCGCTCTCCAAACGGACTGAGAGTCTATACTAAAGAGTCGACTCTCTGAATCAGGTCGGATATAAAGAACCGACTCTTTAAAATGCAAAGTCCTTTTGCACCGAGTACTGGTCTGAGCTCTGTCTAACACAAGCACTGCAAGTAAACTTGATTGTAGTTAAACAGTTTAAACTTCTTTTTAAATATCCTATATATCTTTTTTCTTAAATTACATAAGATATGCTTGTTTTTTTTTTTTGAACTTCAGATTCAGATTCATCACAAGGAGTCGATTCTTGGTCTCCTGCTACGTAATCCTGTCTAATGGCATACAACAGATAGGCTACATTTTCCACCATTTAAGCAACATCAATTGAAGTGGGGGTAGGATTAAGGAACAGATTATCCCTTTCTAGGCAGGTTGTGTATTAAGGTCACTCTCCATACACTCTTATTAGTCAACAACTAATTACAAACTTGACAAATGTTTGTACAAATGTATGTTCTGCATGAAAGTAGTGATACTTAGAGGCCTCTGGATCGACTAAGATGTGGATGAAAAATCATGGAAAAACTATTTAGTAAATCTGAATCGGATAAACTCTTTAACAGTTCTTGTTCTCCTCTCTTTACAAAGAGCGATGGCTAAAATGCTGGCACGTTTGGCAGGAAATTCCTCATGTTCCCCACCCCCACTACAGCCAGCCCATCCACTCCATCAAAATCATTTTCCAGGCAAAAGTTAGGACCTTATTTATACACCATGCTCACAAATACTCCGACTCCAGTGTTTTGATTAAACCGCATCTATAGACAGGCTTTGACTTGGGGACATTGGTGATTAAGCAATGTCCAGAATGTCCCAAACAACCCCGGCTGTTGAGCAAAACATTAATGGCCTCTTGTATTAAATGGTAGCTTGTACAAGTCGAATGAGTTTACAACCCGATCTAAATATTTACATTGTTCCAATCCTGGAAGGTCACCCTGTCCACGCCTGGAGTGAAGAAACTATCAATTCGAACACTTCTGTACCTTTTTTAATAACCTTATATTCGATGTTCACCTATATCTTATTGGTTTAGAAGTATCGTTTTAAATACAGCCTTTGTGTGAATTAAGATAACACAAACTTTAAAGGATTGGCTGCAGTTTTTTGCTGTAATTCTCGACTTCTCGACAAAGCAGTAAAAGCTTCTGAATGTACTGAAGTGACGTCACAAGCCGACCGTGCTTCATATATCACATTTAGTTTAGCTGACGCTTTTATCCAAAGCGACTTACAAGTGATATGAGAACGAGTGCGTACGGGACAAAATTAGTACGTACGCATGCAATTAAATATATTTCTGTTTGCTGTCCAGCTGGCATTCAAAAAAGACCAATTTGCTTAGTTTAATATGCTTGGCTTGTAACATCAATCATGATATATAATTAAATACTGCAGGCATGGAAATAAATATTGCTTAAAAAAACACAATACAGTGATTACGCTTTCAATAGCCTTTTAAGTTATATTAAAAATTAGGTTAAATGTGACATTTCGGTCTGTAATAATTTAATGTTGAATATAAACGTCTAACGTCAGGTTAATGCAAACCATGATGCCAGCAGAACAACTAATGCCTTCAAGCACTGAGATGTCACATTATTTTGTAGTATAGGACTTGAAAAATGACTTTCAACTCGAATGAGAAATATGATGGTTGTGTGGTCTTGTGTGCTGCACAAATATGTTAATTTATGCCCTGGTACATCGGCGTAGGCTGCTCTTTCATGTGTAATGAGCCTGAAGTGTTCTGTGAGCCACAGGTTGTACAGTTTTTTTTCCCACAATTGTGCACCACAACTAGCTATACGAGATAGTCACAAATATATATCGGGGTAAATTGTCAATGACAATCCACAGACTTGTTTTAGGTGTAATTTGCCCTTTTCTTTCTGCAGCAACATGTTTTTGAGGTGGAAGTTCCAGCTTGTTTTTTTTTGGAATAGACAAATTAAATTAAATGTACAGTTAAATGTGACAAGCTTTTAAATGGCCAATACCAAAATGGTACCAGGTGTCAGGTTGCTTAAGATATGTCGTAACAGTATGTCACACCATTGCATACTATCAGTTCTAGATAAAGTATCAGATAATAGTGAAAACACTTTCCTCTCCCTAAACACAGAGATTGGAAATGTTATTATCCTGACAGTTTAAGCTGATTTCTTTTTGCATCAGGCTATTATGTGATGTCTGGCAGGTCAGTCACCTGTTCAAAATACAGACATCAAGTATCTTGAAGCACATCAGCATCTTGCTTGCAAATAACTACCGGCCATGTATACCCGTCCTAACTATTTGTTATTGGTTTGTGCATGGCCAATTCATTTGTAGATTTTTTTTGGTCAGATAAAAAAACTCCAATATTTCCTGCACTGTTTGATGTGCTAAATGTTAAATTTGTAGTGTGTATAAATGTGAATAATTAATAATATGTGGACATTTTTTAAATCGTGGACCTTTGTTAAGAATTGTGCCTATATTGCGTACATGTGTTTGATTTTATTCTAAGCACCCAGGTGGAACAGTGGGATTTTCTACTACACACTAGCATCAAAAGTCTAAAGTCGCCAGGTCAAATGTTTCCCAAATCAAATACTTGAGGTGCCGCGAACACCTAGACCCCATAATACTAAAAAAAAACAGGACCAAGGCAGAAGAAAATAATCACTTGTTTTTTATTTTGCATTAGCTTTTGTATTGAAAACTCTTTAGGATCGTTTTCATTTAACACACTTATTCGTATGTAGTGTGTAAATGATGCTTTTACTGTACAGTTGATGTCAAGTTGATATTTAAAATGACAAGCGAATTAAAACAACAGATAAAATGTCCGTTTACTAAAGAAAATAACTTAAGTTCTTGCTTTGGATCTGATCAGCGAGTGCTAGCTGTCATTATAACGTGAATAATTTCTTTTTCTTGACTGGAAATTATATCAGGGTTGCTGAATATGTTGACCGATCATATCAGGTCCTAATGTTTACTTGTCCTTCGCTGTTAAGAAGAATTTTTCCCTTTTGGCGTATTGCCATGCTGTGTAATATAAGTGCTCGGCCCATTTCATTGCTCTTATGTAAAAGCATTGGTGTATTGAGAGAACCGCACAGAGAACCGTTTATGCATTACATCAGGACTAACCAAGACTTTTTAATGTTACGGAAATTCAGCTTTTTGTAAAGAACAAAAGTTCTGACCTTAAGTTAAGACTTAAGATTGAATCGTATTCTCTTGAAGTTGGATTTGAAACTTTGTGAAAAGTGAACAATCTTATTAGACATCCAGACTCTTGTTGTGCACGGCCAAGTCCATTGTAAACGTTTGTCTCTGATATGTTATGTGCTTGGCACTTTGAAAAAATTCTGTAGATTTAATTCATATCGGCGAATGTCTCTTGCAGGGCTCTTTAAAGACAGCGGGTCATAAACGAGCAGCAGGACCACAGAATGGCGGTAGAGACAGATAAGGAACTCAGCGACCTCCTGGATTTTAGTGCGGTAAGAGTGAATGTGTGCGTCTGAGGGTGGGGGTGGGGCTTGAATGTGGGCCGTGGCTGAGGGGGTTGGGGGGTTGAGGCAGAGTAAGTGTAGTTTGGTTGAGGGGCACTCGAGAGGTTCATTACCAGAGTCTTGGCACACATGATCATGTGTGTACACCAGCTTGTAAACGAGACTAACGTTTGCGTGTGGAACCCATGTTGTGGGTTTGAAAAAGGACCACGCATACAATGATCGTTGTCGTAGTTGTTTATTTATTTATTCATTTTTACTCATTTGTCTTCGTATTTAACCAGAACAAATTCAATTTGTTAAATTCTAGTGAAATTCTAGCGACATGAAACTGATCGAACAGTGAATGTTTGGAGTTTGTTTCACTCACCATGGGTCTCATGGTCAAGTGGCGATTTGTTATTGTTCAGAATTTGTTCCTAATGTGGTGTTTTTATATTTAATTTAATTTTGATTGTACTAATTTTTTCTGGATTACAGTTTGTAATCAGTACCGTCATGTGCTAACGCTGATTATTCACGTTTCATAGAATGTACTTGATTTTCTCAGAATTCTACCAGTCGACAATCTGTAGAATAAAGCAAATTAAAATGTCAAGTTAATGTGCATTTAAAACGAACCTCATGCTTATGAAGGTGTTTCTTTACACCCCCGGGCACGAAGCAACATTTATTTCCACAAATGTTCATTTAATTGGCTTGTCTGACATTTATAATGTTTCTTACTGATGAGACCACAAGTTATTGATCAGGTTTGCATTATTTAAACTTCTTAACATTAATGCAATGATTATGATATAAAACATTGGGGTTACATTAGAAATTAGAAAATAATTGTATTGCATTTTTATTTCTGAGTGTATTCAAGGTAAAATATTTTAAAAAATGTCTTTTTCACAGATTAGATTGCTAATACAGAAAAACTTCATGAGCCAAAACACAAAACATTTGCATAGTCGCCGTCTTTCATGGTCTTCCCTATAGATTTAAGTGCCTTGTTCAAGAGTTCATGTATTTGTTAATAACAAAGACAGAGACATTAGTTCATGTCGGGCCCCGCACGGCTCTCTTTGTATTCCAGCAAGTAAGCTATCAATTTTCTATTCTTTTATGCTCCTGTCGTTGCCTTACACAGACAATAAACTCATATTGGATTCAGTGAATTGAAGAATTAAAATTAATACCGTAATGTTGATTTAGTATTAGTTCTTGAAGTACTCATTCTTAAGAGTACCAACATGGAAAATTGTTTTTTAGTTCATATTTGTATACCTCAGAAATTCATCGTATTATTTTCTCACAGTGCAAATGATCTGTGTTGCGTTTGTCTGTTTCTTGTGTGTATTTAAACATACTTTGATCCGAGTTTTAGATGTTGCTAAGAAGGTGTTCAGATTTAGGTCATAAAGTTTTAAGCACTTCTTTAAAACGTAAAACTTATTTATTTCCAAGTTAGAAAGAATTTGCCACTTTGATTTGCAATAACAGGACAGACTAGAATAAATCGAATCGTTTTTTATGTCTGTAATGAGCATCAGAGCCTCACAGAACACCAAACATTTTAAAGCTTGAGGCTGATTGGCTGAAACGGGAGAAGACCAGATTGGGCACCGCTTCTATTAATCATATATTTGTGTCATCAGATCCGAATCCCAGTGATGCTCTCGAATGTGGTCGGGTCGATTATTTGAAGCAATTATCTCATTTTGACACCAAACAGAATCTTAAAGAAATTGTTTTAACCTTTAGTAGAAATTAACACCACAAAGTATGGAGGCTGTTCTGGGAATAAAAAAAACTTACTACATCATTTTCTCCCTTCTTGCTTTAGATGTTTGCACCTCCTGTGGCCAATGGAAAGACCAGACCGATCACACTTGCCAGCAGTCAGTTTGGAGGTTCAGGTAATTAATTTTTTTTTCCAGAAGTGGGGATACGATCTCACAGCGATGCACAATGCTTTATCTCCGTGCTCAAGGCTAATTAAGTCTCCTAATTCAGTAAGTTTAGCAGAATCTTTCAAGTAAGGTTATATTGTAGGGTCTCGACGCAAATCATTTTTAATAAAGGGTCCAGTTTATTAGCTCATCTCGCACAGAGAAAGTTCAACGCAAATTTTATTACCAAAATGTAATAAACCACTATATTTGGGAACTCTTTAGCAGTCGTCCAAGTCTTGGTTTGTCTTTGAAATAGAAATAAAAGCTGACAATGGGCCATTTTGTTTACTAAATGAAATGAAATGAGAATTTTTAGTATTTATCCTTATTAAGAAAGAAAGATTGTTATACCAGCAAAATTATTGCTTTCTGCCTTTAAGTTTTGACTTTGTGCTTTCTTTTGTTCCTCGCTTCAGATCATGTGATCCTGCATGCGTTAATGCCCGATGTGTCTTTGTATGTTGTCAGACTTTCTCAGGTCTGTGTGCTTTTCTTCCCCACCGACACACCAAACATATCACTCAATGAAGCAATCCCAGAACAAAGGGTTAAACGAAGGACTTACGGTCTCTAAATGATTCCCCCCCCTCCCCACAGCACAAAACACTCCTCCCCTCGAACAACAGAACACTTTCTCCCCCACCAACTTGCAGGAAATGGCTTTGCAATGAAACAAAGCTTCCTCTTTGCCCCCTGCCATCTTGGAAGCTCCTCAGGAGGTCAGCGCTAAGATAGCAAAGTACACAACGAGGGAGATCAGTGGCCTTCACGTTAACAAACTTTATCAGCATTTTATAATTATTACAGGCAAATGTTTGTTCAGTTTTTGTAGTAATGACAATGACTTGACAATTCTTTATGGCCAGCAATTTTTTATAAAAGTTTCAGGACTAATTGTTGTTATTCGATTGTTTTTTAAAAAAAACTTTTTATTTAGCAAATATCAATTGACACGGTTGCTCCAGTTGTCCATTTCTTGCCTGTCTTGAGATCATAGACGATATTCGATCATTTACAAGCCCTAATTTAATGCAGCTTGTGTTAGTAACAAGAAGCGATTTGATTAATAAATAAAGGCTTTTCTGCACCCACATCTGTCTTAAGGCAAAAGTGCTCAGAAGGGTGTTACCTTGCATTCCCCCCCCCCCCCCCCCCCCGTTTCCACTCCACACTTCCACTTGCTGGATACCTGTGTGAAAAGGAGCACTCCTGTCAACGGCCCTTCCCCAACCTTTCACTCGCTCGCCTCCACAGCTGTCGATCTCGTCACCCACGGTGTCCGGCGTTAAACGGGACAGGGTCACTTCCCTTTGCTCGCGCCTTCCTAACTTACATTCACGTGAACTTTTAATACGTGGGTGGCTGGGTGAATACACGACCTGATGAAATGTGTTGAAATACATTTTTGTAGCAACATTTGCTAACCGTGGCACTTCAGATAATACAAATACAAACATCCTAATATTTACTCAATCGTACGTCCATTTACTCTCCACTAAAGCTCACATTACAAGTTAAAACGCAGTGTGTAGTAATTGCTTTCGAACGCCGTACTGCAGTATTGCTCGTGCATCGTGTTTCCTTCTGGTTGTTTATGTCTTATGATTTATTAATATATATATATATATTCATATGTATGCATGCATATGCTGCTCTGGCAGTTCTTGTATTGACTTTTATTGATTTGTCACCACAGGGAAATTGTTCTAACCAAAAAAAAGATTGATTGTGCTTAGCATGGTACTGTAGTTCTGGTGGTGGTGCATAAACAGTGTTATGTAAATATAAATAATGTAGAAATGTGAACATATTTGTAATCCGTTTGAAAAAGATTTTAACAGAAGACTTCCTCCATGGTTTTAATCATTAAAAAAAATATTCTTCTGTCCCTAAATTTTCTCCTATGACCGCAGATCACTGGATCGTATTTTGTGTGCTGGTTGTACGTAATAGAATCTAACACATAACACACATAACACACACACACACAGACACTATTAAACACACACAAGGGTGCAGTGAGCACATTTTAAGCAGAAGTTTTGTTAGGAAGACTTTTGATCACAAGTCCTTTTCTGTAACCACAATATTTAATATATACATGCCGTTGTCGGCACAACCCTTCCTATTTATCCGGGCTTAGGACTGCCACTACAATTCGAGTCTGGTGCGGTTTCTGGCCACGTTGAGCTCATGCTGCACTATCAAAGCCATAGCAAATAAAAGCAAATAAAAGTATTCTATTTTTATTTCAATAGGTTAAAGAAATACTACAAATGATAAACGACGACCTTTCGTAGTTTTTTTTTTAAGAGTTGAGTTCTATCTGGGCTGAATGTTTTAAAATCAGTTAAAATATAAATAAATAGGAAGTGGTTTCATGTTTACCCATTTACACGCACCACGCTAACGGCTTTCACAAATCGATGACATTCATGTATGCCTTTGAGGAGCTTTTGATAACTTGCATTGAAACACAACAGTTGGGTTAAGTTTACCCCTCTAGCCAATGGGATGGGCTGCTCCATAGCATCAAGTAAGTTTTAAAGTGCTCGCCGCTAGCTGTCAGTCCTAACAAAAGTTGTTTTTAGCTTCATTGTCGGTGTAGAAAGGTGTCATAGATCTGCCGCGAATGTCGGTGAAAGCTAAAATCAGCTTCCTGCAAAGCTACTTGTAAAATTCCCATCATCTTCTACTCCCCCTGAATGACTTCTCACATTCCCACCTCAAATATTTTTTTTTAAATGGCGGATTCTTTCACAAAGCCGCTTGGTGCCCACTTCATTTGCCATGCCGCCTGCGTAGGCTTCATAGATCATGCCTGTCAGCATGGATGTCGCTATTTGCACTGCTTTGTTAGCTTCATCACTCATGCTCAGCCTTCAGCCGCCCGCAATTGCCGAGACCCCCTCTTCCCCTCGAAAGGGGAATATATGAATATTCATAAAGCCACTGCATTAATATGCACAATTATGCAAATCAGCTCGCAATTAAGCCGTGTGTCTCCTGAGAGCTTATTGAGCATTAAGGCAGAAAACGGCGAGAAGAAAAGAGGTTCGGTGGAAAAAATGACGCCCGGGTTATGTTCATGAGTTCTTTTATAGAAGCTTCGAATGTTGTCCAGATTGACTTCCTTATACGTGACCTGGATACTTTATTGAAAGCATTGCATACGTATCCGTCATTATCTGAAATGTCATGCTGTCCGTGCTTGTAAAGTTCACTACTAAGCCGGCAATGATGATGTTACCACGATGGTCCATTGTGTTGTATCTGTAATGTCATAATTTAAAATAACTTTTAATAAACGAAATCTTGGATTTTAGGATCGAGCTTTGCTAAATAACACGTAATTCTGTCTGATGAGCTTTATCGTTTTGCCCTTTGATGCGGCGTCTCTTGTAATCCAAGTGCCATCAAATAAATGTTAATAAAGCCCATGTGAATAAATACAGATGGAACTGGGATTATTTTTTTTTCTTCCTTCAGTCTTTTAAAGTTTTTTTTTTTTTTGTCGTCTGTTACTAACTTTTCTGGCGTCCTTGTCGTGTAGGTTTGGATGAGCGTAGCGATTCCAGTTCGTGGGCAGCTGGGGAGCAGGTCAGCCTTTTTTTGTTTGCTCGTTTCTAAAACCGTGAACGAAATGCATAGAAAACGAATATGTAAATGTAAATTATCCAAGTTTTTAATGTGTAATATGTGTTTGATTTCTCCAGAGTTATGGCGAGGGCTCACACTACAACGAGCACGATTCGTTATCTTCCCCGTTCCTCAGCTCAGGGATTGGTGGTAAGTTTTGTTTTCTGGTTCTTGGATGTCTTTGTGTGTGTATTCATGTGTGTTCTGGTGATACTGAGGCTGCTGGGGCAGAAATTCTCCTCCGGGCTTGAACCAACAGTGGCTCTTTGTACCAGAGAAGTTTCTAATTTGGGGAGGGGGGCGAGGGTTGACTCATATCCTTTGAGTTAGTCTTTATTAAATAAATAGAGATTCTTAACTGATTCCATTGTTAGTCTGCTGTGTGATGTTTAACTTTATTTTTGGTGGGTTGAACTGCACAGAAGTGCTCATTGTACCGCGTTTTGTTTTTAATCAGCAGGAAAGAATGAACGGGGACCTTATTCTTCATTTGGATCCCAGGTATGCTTAAACTGCACTTTATTATTAAAGATAGATTTCCAGATTTAGATGTGCTTCATCCATTTTTTGTGTGTTTGGTTTTGCGCTTCGTTCCATGTAGCCGGGCTTCATGTCTTCAGAGATCATAATGGCCAACGCTGATGCCATGTCTCCCTCGGGCCACAAATCTGGCTCTCAGTTTTACTCCTCCTTCCCGAACAACCCGCGGAGACGGCCGCCAGACGGAAATATTGGTAGGAGCCGCAAGAAATGCTGTGAACTTGAATATGCAGTGTCGTGTAGATCTCGTGCTTTACAACCTTGTGCCTGTGTGTTCCTCCAGACACCCAGCCGAAAAAGATCCGCAAGCCTCCGGGACTCCCCTCGTCTGTAAGTGCAGATCCATTCTAATCTCCTCAGACCTTTCTGAGCTAGCGTAGAGACAACGGTCAACTGGTGCAATCTTTGAATCACAAACTGTGAATAATCAACATGCTTTTTAAACAGCAGAGGGCGCTGGTGCTATTTGTGTTGGGTTTAAGTTCCGTTTTTGGTTACGTGTGGTGTAGTCGCCGTCTGCCCTTTCTGTTGACCCGACGAGATTCAACTAAATTCTCTAACTACACGGAGAAGCGACATCATTTCCGTTACTCCGCTTTTCCACTTTGTTTCCTTGGTCATTTTCTAGGTCAGTGGTGCCTCACTGGGTGAAAATACCATTTAGACCGGGATACACATTTGTGAAGTTTTACCTTTAATGCTGCCGCAGATCACAATAAATCATGATCACAAAAATACTAGAAATGTTTACAC